>DWPT01007215.1:0-10943 GCA_018251895.1 Agathymus mariae mariae | reverse complement strand
GAACCACAGATTATTCTTTTGAAGTTAGGCTGCAAATACACTATCACATTTGGCCCACGTTTGACTTGTATGAGCTTACTGGTACCGGATTAGGTGTACATTAATAACATTTGGTTATTATAGCAAAGATGATAATATTTCTATAGAAGTAATCACTTGCCTAATTCATTCATACCGAGTACACAAACCAGAAAGGAATAATAAAATCCAAAAGAGAAACCATAGTAGAGCGTGTCAATCTCACACTGAAATATGAGAAGGCAGTATCCCGAGTACAGACGTGTTTATTAATGGCCAAAAAGAGCCTTTTCATCTTAACTATTATTTTTCTAAAGGTCCTTGGAATATACCACCTAGTGATATTAATCGATTACAAATTTGCGCTCCGGTATTTTGCGGACATTTCAATAAAATAACCGATTTTTCTTCGGTTAAAACAGATAGACATTTAGGCACTTTAAAAAAACAATTATTAGTACAGTATTATATATTTTTTAACAGTTAAGTACCCAAATAATACATAAATAAAATAAATGTTAAAACAGATTGCGTTTTGCGTTAAGAAAACAAACCATATAAGGATGGCGTATATTACAGAGAAGAATAAAGAAGACGTGGGATATTGTCCGCCACTTACTACTTTTGTGGCTTCTCCCAACATATTCAGTATCCTCACCAGTCTTTCGTTTCATGTTCATTATAACTGGATATAAATCTGGCGAGTGTTAGCATTCTGGAAACGGTAGTAAGATAATTTAAAAACTGTAATATTCTACGTAATATTAGTATAAAAATCACTATTCCAGCAACTCAATATTATTAGTAATATAGGCAAGCAAAATTGTATAACAACTTGAGTTCTATTTAGATTATATTCGAAGTAACTCCACCTTTTTTTTAAATCTCGAGTAGATTTTGCTTTTAGCATTCTGTAAAATTATATATTGAAGTTATACCAATAATATAACAATGACCAAGAATTGTTTTTTTTTACCATAAGATAAGTTAATGGTTGACAACAATCCCACCTGATAGTAAGTGGTGATGAAGCGTGATATGTTGAACACTAACTTATAAAAGCCTATTCACTCTTCTCTTGAAGACTCCCACTACGTAAGTAGCCGGGAACACCGTCGCGAGCAAATTATTCCCGTCCTTTGCAATGCGGATAATACGCATAAATTTTACGCTGACGTACAATTTCCATAAGATCATAACATATATTTTTTACTCAAAAATCCATTGTATAAAAATGTGCTGCAATGTGGTGCTATCGCTCACATTATTAAGCATAAATCTAGCCGTCCCACCAAATTCATTACGTAATCCGTACTGCACTGTTCGTGACATGAGCAAGCCGACGCAACAAAACACATAGCAACACTAATTTATGTAATCAATCATGGGGCCATTATTTTATTACATACTTTGTAGAAGGTGGAAACCCGACTAAAATACGAGATCAGTAAACAATCCGGAATTCACATTAATAAAATATAATACGTATTTCTAGTTAATACATTTTATTAAGATTTAAGACCACAATTTTTCAACAGTAGGTACACACAATATTTTCTTAGTAAGTATCTTACCTATAAAGGACAGGGAATCAACCCAGTGTTTATGTTCAATAGAAATGTAACCAAGTTAAGTTCTGGACTGATTCTCTTGTTCAGATTATATACTTCAACTGTTGAATTACTATACATAAAAAGCCTAGGCTCAGTATATCTTGCGGCAAAGATCAACATTTACGTACTTTTTGAAATTATGACTTATTAAAAACAAACCAGTAATTATTTTTGTCTGGTCCGATATAGTATCTCATGTCTTATTGACTCATTTGTAAAAGGCAAGGCGCAAAGTAAACTGATCTACAAGCCGGTTCAAAAATTTATAACTCTGACACTAAAACCGAAAGCTGAGCTCACGCTTTATTGTTCAGTTACACTCGTGTTTACTGTTCAACAAATAGCTAAATCTATTATGAATTACGATAACCTATAGAGTTAGAGACGTGAGGCAGTATATGCATTTCGCTACGTACTCATACACAAAAATTACACTACACGGGCCGCGAATACTCCCAACCTCTAACAGTACTAACACCGCACATGGGTGTAGAGGACTACCATCATATATAATAACCCTTAACTTGCATTTAAGTTATACACTACTCTGTTGAAACAAAGTTACAGATTATATAAGATATATAGAATATTCCTTCCTTTCGTGCTCATTCAAAGAAATGTGCAAAACGGACAATGTAGTGACATTTTGCCAGTGGGCAAAATCTACAATTTTAAATTCATATTACATTACAGTCTAATCCTATTATTAATTAAATCATCGTAGGTTTATTTATTTGCCGTAAATGAATTTACAAATTGCTAGAAAGAAAATATAATGTTCCAACACTAGGTCGCTGCAACTAACGTTTTAGAAGTTACTGAATAACACCTTGTGAAATGTAGATATATCTGGTTCAATAATCGAGCTACTATTGTATAAGGGCTTGCTGTTTCTGAAAAATAAAATGAAAATTATTAAAAAAATTGTGCTATGAGATAATCTTCACTAATTTTATTTCACACGACAAAACATCTGTGAAATAACATTCTTATGTCGTTTTCTCTCGAAATATCCCATACTTATATCATAATAAACGATATCTCTACCTTCATATCCATCATCTGATTATACTGATTAATGTATATGTTTGCATATTATTTGTCACGAACTATGAAGAAGATTTTTCTACCATCTTTTTAAATGTAGTATTATTTACGATAAGTTTATAGTACTATAGTGAAACCGTAACAAAATTTAATTTTGCGCATTTTAATCTTGTCTTTCATTATGTTTAAGCAGATTAACATAAATAATAATATACCAACTTTGCTGCTGTGGCTGTAGCGCGTGGTGTAACCAGGAGACAATTCATCGGCTGTCCATCTAACTGTCGATTGTGATACAGATCAACAGCTCTTTGAGCATCCTCTAAAGTTTTATATATAACCTCTGCTGTCCCTGGTCTCACCAGCCGAGATTCAAGCATCCCGCCGACATCGCCAAATAACTCCTATAAAAGTTTTAATAACGTATTTTTATAACGTATTTTAATAACGTTAGCGTATCCAAATTTGCGACGGAAAAAAGTAAATTAAAAGTGTGCAAGCAAATAGTGTGGAATGGACAGACTAAGAGATCTAATAGAGTGCCTGAGAATAGATGGGTCTTATTATGAGCATAGGCATTTACGTAGGTCAATTGGTCCACAAATAACAATGATTAATTAGGTAATGAAAAATTAGTCGACATAACATTGCTGATAACATTGCTGGTAGGATTGTTGACCAGTGGCGATGAAAACTAAGTGGCGTCAATTAGAGGAAATCTATGTCTAACTTCAAAAGGCTTCAAAAGATTGACGTCTATTAGCCTTTTTGATCTAGAATTATGTATAGAATTTCAATTTTAGTTGAAATAAATTGTGGCAGAGCATGCTTCACATATTAATGTGTGGTTGAATTGATTGATATTTGTGAGTTATCCTCTGTAGGAGGAGGTTCTCTCTGTATAAACTGTATTATAAATCAAAACCTCAATGTCTCCTCCAGTAACGGAGCTACGTAAGTTGCTGACAATTATTCTGAATTCTAGAAGTGGTTTTTCTGTTTTTTCAATTTTCTGATCATTTTTCAATGCAGCCATTGGTCTCTTTTTCAATATAGATGGTGGGCGAGGAGGACTCTTTTCCTTTGGAATTAAGGCTGTCCTGCAAAAAAACATTATGCATTTATATTGAGTAATGATTTTTTAAAGTAAAGACCTATAATTATTTTCTTTACCTGTGAACTGCACTTCTGGTTAGTGAATTATTGTTTTGTGCAGTAATTCTGAGCTGCAAACTTGCACGTCTGTTGGATAATTCTATTTTTGGTGTTGTAAATTCTTCTTCCATGGGATCATCGATTATTTGAAGATCATTTTCGACAGTTCTGACTATAGGTTTGATAAGTGGCATCCTAGCTAAAATTATATTACGCGACAGTAAATTTTTTGATTCCGTATATATACTAATCCAAAATATTAACAAAAATAAACATAATTATATTTTAAACTTGAACTCACCTGCAATTGATCTGTTTTCTAAAAATTTCTTTTTGATATTTTTTTGATTCATGTTTGCTGATTTTGCTGTATTCCCAAACTGTGATGTCACTTGTCTAGAACGATCAGCAAAACCTGGAAATTTAAAACATTTATTAAAATACAGTTGTAACAAAATGAAACAAAAATTAAGCATTTACGTATAAGCTTGTTTATTTTTGTATTTTCAATAATTGTCAGTTCCAAGGCGAAAACGCCAACACAGCGTTATTTGGGTTCACAATAAATTTTCTACTCTGTTCCTTTTACCATCACATGTAGACGGCATCAAAGCCGTCCAACAAGCAAACTTGTCATATAAATGATGGTATGTTGGCATTATCACCATGCACAATACACATCTATAACACCAGCTGTATGAATGACATGTTACCGGCCTAAAATTAAGACATCCAGTTGTTGATTGAGTTGAAAAACTGATAGACAGGAAGACATACAACCACCCAGTACATCTATAGTAATAGTAAAAAGAGATTAACACGTTAACGGACAAAAAGCCTCTACGTTTTTTTTTATAGTATATTATTACAGTACGCCTGTCGACTGTTTACATTTTTATTCGAATAGAAGCAAAAAATAATACAAAGAAGAGTATTTTATAGGGTCACGGCAGATTAAATTTTTACCTTTTACTGTCATATCGTGAGGATAAAAAATTAATTCAACAGTGTGATATACGCACACAAAAATAGATCATAGCATGCACATTACGTCCGCGGACGTCGTTCCTTCATACATTTCGTCGCTGTTTAGGCACATAATTATTTTCTAAAAGGTTAATGATTGTTTGTTTTAAGTATTGTATTGGTTTGTTTTGTAAAAATGAAAGTTCAAGGGTTGCTGGTAGAAGAAATAACAGTTTTGGTGTAAAGTTAAGTTTTTAACATGATTACATCATATCGAATTAAAAATTAATATTTTCATAGTATCTATGGTTCCATACGACGAGGAACAAAACAGTTTCAAGCATTGTTTGATGAAACTTCTACGCCTGAAGCTCGTCAAGATCCTTATGCTGACAACGGACGATTCGAATCTGATCAAGACTATGAACCATTTAGTGTGCAATCAACTAGTTCTAAGGATGCAATTCGTGCTTTACAATGTAAGTAGGTACAAAGGAATACTTCAGATATACTCTCTGAAAACTCCTTATCATCTTTATTCAGTAATGCAGATGATAATGTCGATAACTCATAATATTCGTACTCTGAACGACATTTTGAAAATTATTTAATTATTTCAAAATTACTTTTCTGATGAACCTGCATGTCAGGCACAAGCTGCTGTTTTGTTGTTAGTTACTGGAACTAGCGATCATGTTAAACTTCCAGATAAATCGCAAGGAACCTCTGGTGATCCAGCTTCAATAATATTACTAGAAGAAGATCTGAAACTCCTGTCACAATTGAACCTTGGTCTAACACAGTGACAACAAATTTTGACTTTGATAACACTGAATGTGGTATCACAGTGAATATTGATCACATAGACAAAGCTATTGATTTTTACCACTTCATGTTTCTAAAAGAATTTATAGAATATCTAGTAGAATGCAGACAAACAATTACCTTTATACGAATCTGTTTCCTATTTCGGAGCTGGCTATAAATAACATAATATACAAAAATCGAAGAATGCTATGCTTTACTCAAGGCCTTAAATTTTTTGATCTTACTACATACAATGTCTATGTACTCAGACAAAGAAGAAATACAGAATTCAGGAGTATCGAAGACTGAAAAGCTTGTGATGCTGGATTGATGCATCCATATTTAGTTTCAGGTCACCATGTTTATGGATAACGGATGAAGAAGATGCTCAATTTAAATACTGCACTGGTATATTATGTGCAAAACACAAGGATACGCCTGATTATACAAGAATCAAGAAAAAACTCAAAAGAAGTGATTACATAAGAACAGGGTTAATGTTTCCAAGTGGCAGGATAAAAGCCAATCCAGATTTGTGCTTAATCTAATAATAATTAGTGATTTAACTGTAACTTAATGTAAATTTAAAAATAAATATTGTGGTAATTTTATTTATTTTGCACAAATCAACATTACCATCTTAAAGTGTACTGTCACAACATACAGTAATGTGACAGATCTTTATAAGCCTATACTCATACAAGCAAGTGCCAGTAAACATTTGCTGTAACTTTACACACTTGTTTACTTTTGTGATGAGACATAATAATGCCTCTAGACAAAGTATGAAATTTTGTGGTGACAACACTATCATTTAATGGGGCAATACTGTCTGTCAATGTGTTAAGTAGAAGCTTAAGATCTCATGAGCCTTACAGCTTCCTTGCAATTAGTATTTCTCCATTATATTTACTATTCATATATTTCACAACCCTTATTTGGATACATTGTTTAATTGAAATATTGGATTTAGTTTACCTTATGTAGCTTTCTCATTGTATACCAAATTTAATGTTTAACCATTTATCTTATATAATAATTACCTCTGCTTTCTTTTTGTAATGCCCTTACATATTGACCATGGTTTCTCGGTTCTTTTCCAGTTTGAATACCATGATTAGATTGCTGAAAATAAAATAATCCTATGTAGGAAAGGCAATTTCAATGAAGTTAAACATATTGTGAATAATACAAGCAAAGAAGATTGGTACAGATGATGGTAAATCATAGGTACTTCAAACTAGAATAATTCTAAAACTGTGCTAATGGAAGAGTGAGAAAAATCCAAAAACAGATCCACTTGATTCCATTTGTCAGAACATTTACATATCAATATTAATCATATGACTCTACTCAAGTCATTGTAAATAACTAAATTAAATTTACTCATTTATTAGATTGTAAATCTTTAAATAACTTAAGTTTTATTAAAGTACTATTAAATAGATGGGTCTTTACGATGTAAACAATATTATCTACTATGTATCAACAATATCTACTATGTATGGTTCTAAAAGATTAAGAGATTTTTAGATTCTATGTTTATATTTATTTAATCATTGAATTGTCGAATTTTCAGACACTTCATTGTTAGGCAATGTCCGTAAGCAAAATATCTGTAAGCTCTTACTCTTTTAGCTCTCAACTGGTGTAATTTTAAACGAGCATCCTTTTGCCTCGCAAGGTCAGCCAATATTTCTCGTGCATCTGTTATCTGAGTTCTCTTTTTGGAAATAATTTTATTTCTAGCATCAATGAGCTTATTTGTTTGCTTAGGCTTTTGATTAACATTCCTGTAAATACATAAAATGTGGAATAATTATATATATACAGTCAAATGACACAAAATATTATAGTTATTTAATTAAAAGCATAATTATGTATTTTCAATCATTTAAAATTTTTGTGTATGGCCAGATTTTTAATAACCTAGTTCCTTTTTTCCCTCATTATCTATTTAAGATTGCCTGCTCTTTTGAAGGGATTTAACATACAATATATACATGAATAATATTTGTTTTGTGTTGACCATTGTAAATTTTAGTACAGGGTCTAGAGTGCATACATGTGTTGTTACCTATATGAGGGTCAACTGAGACTGCCCTGCACATCTACCACTAAGCAGACTATTCATCTATAAATAATGCAGTCTATCTCTTTAGCCAGTGTGACAAATAAAATCGTACTACAATAGATTGGATGAGCAGTTGACTATACTTTGGGCAAATTGGAGACATAATATTTATTATTAAATAACAAACTGTTGGCTATAAACCATTAACAGGTAGAAACCAACAACTATTTATGGCGTTATTTTTTGTATTGGTTATTTTTTTTTAACTTAAACAAAGTAAAAGATTTAAGTTATACACAAACTTATTGACACACTGTAGTTTTGACATTATAAGTAAACACTGTTATCTTATAGGCATCTATTAACTTAAGCCGTGTAACAAGAGAACTATTTTAAATATTACCCAACTTTATTGTTATTTGTTTAGTAGATGCAATAATTTTCTTTTTAGGAAGATTATATTTGTATTACAAATGTTTATGATCCTTGGTAAACTAAATGAAAAAAGTAAGGGTCAACACAGTATAAAGATGTTGTCTTGTTTGAAATAATAAGATAGATCCAGCGAGTATATTATAGACCTAACAGTAAAAGCATTTTACTAACATAGCATAGAAAACATCTAAAGAAATCAATTTTTTATTACCTTGGAGCATTTTGTTTCTTCTTTTTATTGATAATATCTTCCAGACTCATATCCATGAAAGTGGCCATTCTCAAAAAGTTTATTCCGGTGTTTCTAATTAACGTGCAACATTAAATACTTGATGTTAGTCCTTTATTTGATTACTTATTCTTAATTGCTCACTCTTTACAATTCAATTATTATAGATTTAATTTATATTTTAACAAATGCACTTATATAGATATGTCAAAAATAATCAATCGTTTTCATTCACTTTAAATTGAATTAAATCAACAGACTAATTAGAAATTGATTGAATCCAACCTAATCACAGAATATTAAATGGCTAGAAATACATTAGTGTGTCGTAGCATGACGGGCAAATAAAGTGTTTACATTTAAGTATCAAACATTAGCGGTATTTTAAAGATTAAAATGAATGAAACGATAATGATAAGTAATGATTAGTAGCGATGTTCACTTATATTGGGAATGACGTTTATTAAATTTTTCAAGCAAAACAAAAAAACTGAAAAGCTATTGGGAAATACATTATTTTTTTCATTGTTCAAATGTTTTATATATAAGAAAAGCAAGACAGCTAGAATATATTAAGATTAAACAACGTAAGCAATCTGTTATATTCATTAAATATATTAAAATGTTGATAAAAATGATTTCCTATGTTGTTGTAATATTTGTTAAATATCAATGTCTATGGGATTCCTCTTTTTCTTTCCTTATTTATGTTAATAGACCAGAATATTGCAACAATTATGCGTTCTTGAGCTCCACAAAATCAGCAAATACATGTAAATATTCAGCTTCAGAACTCCGTAATTATCTCTCTATTAGTGTCTTGTCAGATGACAAGATGCGTATCCATAGATTCAGCAGGAATAGCAAGAATATAATGGCAGAGAGAACGGATCTCTGTGCTACAGTGTTTGTTGTCACTGATTGCGATGAACAACCGCAAAAGTCGGTAGCAGATGTTACTGCCGACCACCGATGTTGTTGCTTTTTCCGCACTACCCATGTGATACATGTTGAAAATTCGGTGCTCAAGTAATCTCCTACGCACGAGAGTAGTCCATCCCCCAAATAGTTCAATGCATCATTCATCCATCCTTCATTCGTCATAGGAACTTAAAACGCAAACACTAGTGAGTGTTGTGACTTATGCTCATTAGTCTGTGCACATCAATATGTAGTGGTTGCATAACCATAGACATAAAAAAATTAACATATTCCGTGACGCCGTCGTTTGGAAGTCGTTGGTTCCGTTCCGCCATTCCGTCAGCAAAACGAAGCGTGTTAAGATTTTGTAACCTAATTAATGCAATAGTTGTTAAAACGTCTAATTTTCATATTTTTCTAAGATGGGAGATCGTACGTAGTGTTCCAAATAGTTTTTGTTTCTACGATACTAAGAACTTCAATTTTTAGACTATGGCTTTCAATTTCAGCTTATTCGTCCGGTGATTATAGCGGAGGAGGTTATTCCGCTCAGTATTCTATGCCGCCACCAGCTTTAGGATCTAACGACAACAGTTATGGCGGTGGTCAACAAGGTACTTATAACCAAGGCAGTTATGGTGGACAAAACCAAGGTTCGGATTGGAATCCCCAAAGTGCAGGTAATTTTAAACTTGTTAATTGACTAAACAATTAGTCATTTGAATTTCTCCGATTGGTTGAGATACGATATCTCTATAATCGAATAGTATTTTTCAATTACTGACATTGAAATTATAGGAAACAATGGTAGCAGCTATGGCAACAACCCGTCGGGAAATAATTATAGCGCGAACTATAGCTCCGGTTACGGTAGTGGTAGTGGTAGCGGAAGCGGGGGTGGAGGGTATGACCGTAGTAGCGGTGGAAATAATTATAACATGAGCGGAGACCGTGGGGGTAATAATTATGGAGGAAGTGATCGCAGTGGAGGCGGGTCCGGCTATGGCAGTGACCGCGGGGGTGGCTACTCCAGTGGTGACAGAGGAGGTTACGGAGGTGGAGACCGGCCTAGCTACAATAGAGATGGAGGCAATAGAGATGGAGGATATGGGTGAGTAATAAATAATGTGACATATAATTTCTATTTATTATATTGATCATTAAACATATAAAAAAATAAGTATTCCATAGATTTCATTTCATTGAGGAAAAAGCTACACTTAAATTCTAAAAATAAAAATATCATATATAAATAACAATAGGCTGGCACTCTTCCGATAATTTTTCTCCTAAGCATGGACGCCGAGCATTGCTCAATATGGAATTTGATATTACTCCAAATAAAATCAACAGTCATGTTTGAGATCTACGTTATAATAGAACATACCTGTAATAAGCTACCTGTTTGGTCATCTAATTCAATATTAAATTTTTATATATAGGTCATATATATTAGTGATATAAAGAGAGTTTTCTTGTACTGCTGGCTATATAATTTTTTGGATAAGTGTTATTTCTGAATTGATTACAATAATTTAATAGTTGTGTTAATAAAGGTTTTAAAAAATATCCTCATATGGACCGTTTATTTTGAAAGTGGTGTAAAGTCCATTTTCATCACATACATCACATATTTCATGCTTAATTACATGTAATTTTTTTATGTATAACTAGTCCG
>DWPT01007214.1:0-10944 GCA_018251895.1 Agathymus mariae mariae | reverse complement strand
GCGTACAAACGCTTAATAAAAATACGAGAACAGAAATACGACATACGACTGGAAAAAAATAAAGTCGTCAAAAAGAGGAAAATTGTGGAGCGGCACAAATAATGCGAAGCAAACAACACGGCAATAAGGATTTATTACTGAGATTTTTCACGAGCGCTTTCGCTTGGGACAAGTCACTAGATAGAGTGTGTTACTCTTAAAAGTAAGAGATTTATGGGGGAGGAGGAGGCGGAGAGGAGGGCGGCTTAAAATTAACTATTCGTGATTACCCGTTCCAGTTAATGTATTTAAAAAGATGACGTGTAAAATGAAAGAAGATCTGCTGATGTTGAAAATAAAGGTTATGAAAAAAAAGGTATTGAAAATAAATGTTTTTTTGTTAGTGGCCAGCAAATGAGTAGGCGGGCCAGGTGGTGGTAAGTAGTCACCATCGCCCATCACTACAGTAACATCAGAGGCGTCAGCGACACATTGTCGGTCAACATGAAAGCGGTAAACCACCACGTTAGCTGACTCTTTTTTTATGATAATAGCCGACAAACGAGCAGACGAGCCACCTGATGGTAAGTGGTCATCGTCGCCCATGAACATCAGCAAGACCAAAGGTATCACTGATGCGTTGTCCGCCAGGAAATGAGAAGGTAAGAAACGAAGAACTCCTTATTATATTAAAATAATTTACGGTTAATTCTAGATTTAAACTAGGTTGTACAAATGCTAAAGATCCCCAACAGAAGGAACTGCACCATAGGCTCGTTCATTGTTCAGAAGGGTGCACTATGATTTTTTTTAATATCTTAGTATTACTGTGTCGACACTTTATAGCTTGGACCATCAAGTGAAACATGCGAAAATTTAATGAACTGCCGATAGATGGCGCTACCGTCACCACGGTGATTATTTAGGGGAATTGAAAGAAATATGCTGTGCGTTTAATAATGACTTAATTTAAAACAAGAAAATAATAAAAAGTGTATCACGTCTGTATATATTTTTTTTGTTTTTTTTTTTTTTCAATACAAAAGCTAGAACATAGATATTTTCTTAATTATTGTCCGTTTTTCACTACGTTTCATTTAAAAATATTTAAATTTCACGAAGCATATTTAAATTTAACATAAATTATGTGGCAATACCTAGGATATTTTTCATCCTGGGAAATATATCAATTCCCGTGGAATGTCAATTTAATTAATATAAGTTTGTAATAAATAAACATATTTATATTCCAAAGAAATAGAAAAACATCTTTAAAACAATAGAATGGGGCATACGGGAAGTTACAGGCTGATAAACCAATATAATAATTGTTGAAGCGCATTTATAAAGGCTAATATGCTTAGGTTAATAAATAAGCGAAATTATACAGATGCAGCTCAAACTTCATTTTAATTTCAACTCAAATTTTCGTCTCGTGAAAGGTAAAGGTCATCGTATTAAATGTAGAGAAGTTTCAAGTTATTTCGTGATACAGAATATTCCAAATAATCTTCGCTTATAAGTGGTCTTTGATGGAATATTCCAAGCTATTTATCGATTTATTCAACCGTTTTTTCACTTGAATATTCAATTTTCTTCTCTAAATATATTTCGAGCTCATTTAAATTAGCTCTCTTAGGATATCTTTGATAACATTATGGATTAGTCACAGATATGCAGATATTATATTTATCAAGAAATAATACATTTCTAATACATGTGGATATAATTCATATTCACACTGCTGACAACCAGGTATCACTGCGGTAGACAAAATAAAATAAAATCCAATACCCAAAACACGCACCAAAATGTTAATGCATGAAGTTAAATATGTTATAGTTATAAACTTCTTAATAAATTTTAATTTAGTCTCAAAGCGCTATGTATACATATACTCATCAAGAAACGACGGGCCACTTCAAAACTAAAGCCTTCAGAACGTGGGTTTTGAAGAAAAGATGCTCTGCTCGCATTCTTTGCAATGAAATGATTTAAAGAAACTCGTAAGTGTTTAATATAATGAGCTCACTGTTATATTTATTAATGCGGTTGAATACAACAATTATAACTTCTTATTAATTTCCTTTCGTCTCTTCTATTCGGGTAGAACTTTTAAATTTTGTTAAATTTGAAATTTTGAAATTTGAAAAAACGCCAGTAAAATCTCAGTGCAGGGATTGGAGTGGGTGAAAACTGATTCATTTATTTAAAAAGGTATGTTACAAAAGGTACATTATTCACATTTAGATTAAAACAATGCATTTTCCAAAAACATTTAAATTTTTTCCATCCTCAACATTTAAATCGACGAATTTAAAATACTATTACAGTCGGCTGGCTGAACCGTGTCTGTAGAGAGGTACGCGTTCCTCTTTACGCACAGTGCACTTCAAATTTGCATACAGATTTCCACACATGTATCCGAATATTTCTACATGCATGTATATGCAACGCATGCATATACGTAATAAGGACGGGAAGCTCCATACTACGGTTGGGGTCGGGTGAATTCGATATTGTTGGAAGTTTTTAAGTAAATAATTTTAGTTCTACGGTATGTCATAAATAAAGTATCACATAAAGAATTTAAACAAGTTCTAATTGTCTACAAAGTAACGATAATCATCAACCATTAATCTGATGTTTTAGTGGACATGAATTTATGTACAAAGTAATAATTAACAAATTAAACGCTTAAACACTTACACACTCACACCCCCGCTGTAGGATACCCTGTGTTGCGGGTGGCATGGACATACACGAATATAACATCACAAACACCCATGACCCGAGAACAAACATTTATCTGTCACATAAATGTCTGCCCCGGCCGGGAATCGAACCCGACTGCTCGTTCGGCAGGCAGGATCACTCCCAACTGGGCTATGAGGTCGTCGTCGTATAGTACTTCCAATGGGGTTTTTAGACTGTGTGTAAAATCACTCTAAGTAGATAGTAGATAGTAGATAGGTAGTACATATATATCTAACTATTCTTTTTCGAAATTTTCGAAACTCTCATAACAACGAGTGAAAATATTTACGGATAAAATCGCCTCTTACTTACATTAAATGTATTGAATGTTATTTTTCCTTATAATTAATTTTACCTTATAATAATTATATTTTACTTTATTGTAGATTTAAAATATGTAATGGGTAACTTTTAAGACAACATTTTCCGTATTAAAACAGTGAGTTTATTTATTTAACAATTTTATATTGAACACTTTATTGCGTAACAGAAATAAACAATAGTTTAACAGAACAGTACCAAGAATCGTTTCATGAACATGTTCAAAAGGCGATCTCTAGCTTAGCAGAGATTTCTTCCAGGTAACCTATAACAAGATGACAGTAAAAAGGATTTTAAGTTGATAAATAGGCAAGTTACAAGCGACAAAGTTTACCAAATTTTTTAAATTAGTTTGAGTCTAAGATTGTTTCGTATTGTAAATCAAATTGAATAAGTCAGTTGAATATAAATAGCTCGTCAATCAAATTAATCTAACAGATAAACCATGAACTCAGACAAACTCATTAAGCGGACTAAAACGGAATTTTAAATACTAACTAGTTAAAAGCGGCGGAACTGCAGCTGGATTACTTTTTTTTGTAACATTAAAAAAGTTTTAAATTGAGTTTAACACGTTTTCGTTAATGCAGCCTAGTGCCAGGTACGAATAATCAAAATTAAAAATGTGTGTGTGTGTGTGTGTGTATGTCCTCATCAATTAATTGGGAATCCTACTCTTGATTTTAGAACAAATTCGACTATCTTTTCATAATAATTAATCGGCCAGTGGAAGGTTAGACATATAACTAGGCTACGTTTTAAAAGTTAAGATTGTATGAAATACTGATTAAATACTCATAAAAACGAATATGGTCCAACGTTTCATATCGCACAAAGCGTAGAAAAAGAAGATCGCGTTTAAGCAAACTGATTAAACATTGTTATTGACGTAACAGCTAAATTTATACCGTATTTAAAGGCAATAAATTAAAACTTTAAGGCACTTTGTTATCATCTCGCAAACGTACGTCAGCGCGAAAACTAACAAAACCATCGTAATCTATTCATAATCACGCTCGTATTCTGAAACTCCAATTGTAATTCGACGATAAAATTCTGCGGCGTCGATGATTTTAACTAGAGTTCGTTTTATAAAATTGTATCTAAAATATAAAACTGTTATTCATTTATTTACTTGTAATTATTAATATACTTTCATCACAAAAAAGAAGATATCTCATTCGAAAACTGAGTCAGACACATCAGATGTTCAACTGCTGGGTAAATATTTTGATAATTTCAAATTAATAGTGGCGTCATTATGATAGTTCTGAGATAACAACAAAGACAAACTATGTCCTAATGTTCTTCTAAACAAAGACAATAACAAACAATAACAATGATTACGGAACAATTGTTATTATACGTTATGATATTTGGCGAACCTCTGACGATAGACAGTGTTATGGGGACGACAACGTAGTTAATTTGAATTTATCGAGCTGAAAGAACCGGTGTGATTCTTGATTGAGGTCGATAGATATTGTACACCAATCATACACCGTCCACACCATTTATTTCTTAGCTTATCACTGTTTCTCACATTATAATCCTTTATCACACTTAAAACTTGATTCTGGCTGCAAGCCTTCGTTGAATGTTCGTCGTTATATATCTTATAATTCTTATATATATTAGGGATGTAATGGATTTAAAATTTCGGATCTAGATACGGATACATATATATGAATAATATTTTACCGGTTTTCGTAAATCTACTGATATAAAATTATTTCGGTTTATCCGATTGTTTCGGATCATTTCGTTTACGTATGTTAGATGATTTTGGACTTGTAAACAAAATATATAATGTATTGAGAAGATAACATTTTGACTTTCTATCTAGGTATTATTTGGCATTATAATAATGGAAAAAAACCTTAAAAAATGAATAATAAAAATTGCCTCAAGATGCTCAAGATTCAGACACTGAAAATCTGTCATAACGTGTTTCATTCAGGCTCTGCCCCTATCCGAAAATATGGAAACTTTTATTTCGGATTCGGTTACGTTGTCGGATATATTTTTATTTGAGATTTCCGATAGTTTCAGTTACGGAGCTTCATAACGGCCCTGATATATATTATTGTTTCAGTGTTACCAGTGTCAGAAAAACTTGCAAAATATTTAATGTGACTTAAACATCAACCTTACACAAGCATGACAAAAATACTCAGTCAAAACAATAAGGTACAATAAAACCACTAAAGAAAAACTTATGGTACAACAAGTGGTCTTTCCATTTTTTACCAATATCTTTAGAGGTTTTGTACTTGTGTCTTGTTTTTCTGTTTCTTTTGGCTATAATCTTGTGTTATTGTAATCTCTTGTCGTTCCTACCACCTGCAAATAGGACTTTGAGCATGTTAGCGTCTATTTATTAAAGAACTATTGGATCCGGAAGACGCTATCCGCAGGTTTGCTGGAACCCGATTGCAACGCTACCTACTATCGGGTCCAATTGACAATTTAAGTTCGTGTCGTTTGGAAAGAGTTTAGTGATATAACCACGCACGGAAGTTTTTTAATATAAAAAAATATATATTTTATATCAAAACCATGCTTATGAACAGCCTGACCGCGTCAGTTTTCCATCCGATTATAATGCAGATATGTATAAGAGAATTGAAGATAGGCATTAATACATGTCTACGTTTTACTATTGAAGACTACGTCGACATCAGTTGAGATTGTAGTCATGCATAAACAAGTAACAGCAACAGTACTAGAAAACTACACGGCAAAATTAAAAAGTGATACAGCGTTGCTGCATTGGCAGGTTCTTGATTCTAGTCCACCATGACCATCAAACCAATATGTGCTTCATCACAGAACGATAGATGAATATATATAGACGAATAAACCTCCTCTGTTAGAAGTCGGTTAATTAAAAGCACAGTAGAGTATCTACCATACCTCTTTCCATTCGAAACTACATCGATTTGCACGTCATTTCAAATTACCACACGCGAGGTGGCTCACATAATTGGAAACAAATGGAAATGTCCCGGGATGGGATGCAAATTTATTCAATTAATCCTCGCGTCAGTATTGTCGGGTCGTGATTGGCGTTAAGTCGTTCAAAGCGGTTTGGCGTAACAGAATAGGGACGGTGCATTTTAAATTTTGTTTACTTATTAGTTCGAAGATTTTGGAACATCTTAAGTTTGACACTATGCTTCGTGCAGAGTTTAATTACAAGCAGCATTAAGAATTATAAATAATAATTCACACACCCTTACTCCCGCAAAAACACTAATATGTTTCCTGTGTTGAATATCACTGAGTCACGCTCCACGCTAGGGCTTTTTAATTTTGAACGACGTAGACATATACAAATCAGGAATCACAAATAACTAGGATCATTAACAACAATAAACATTTACCTGCAGTATTTTAGACATCTTCATAAAATTGGCTCACGGAGCTTAGATACCTTTAGCCAGTAAATCTATTCATTTTATGATTAAGTGAAAATATATTTTTTAAATCCATAGCTTCATGGAATCAATCCCTGGGATCATAAAATGCACCTACATTCTGCAGGTTTTAAGTCAATTGTCACTTTAATATATATAAAAAATTACAATATATTTGTTTTCATTTTTAAACTATTTGCATGATAATTTACCAAAATGTTGAAATACAAAAAATATTATAAATATGCCTTCCACGTCTATAAACATAATATTTATCTATGAAAGCTAATCCAGAATGATTGGATATAGTTCACGGTTCTTTATATTTCTTTTCTTTCGGTCGCTATTTCGTTACAATCCACGACAGTAAACCGAGGCCGGTCACCGTATCGACATAGACGTTTCCTAATGATGTGACATTTTATTGTGCACGCTATTACTTTGTTGGGAAATCGAAAATATTGATAACATGTAGGTATAATATTACGTAAATTAGAAACTGGTATGGACATGAGAGGTCATACATTCAAGTACAATGACGAAAACGTACGTAGAACTGATAAATTAAAAAAAAAAACTTATATAATACTCGGTACTGTTAAACCCTACATTACAAGTAACATTGACACACAGTAAGCAACAAGCAATTGAATTCAAGCCATCAAGCTTGTATTACCTAGGTTATTTTTAAACTTTATCTGTTATTTCCTGTAGTATAGCTTCTAAGTATTACTGAAAAGAAGCGAAGCATCGATTATTATATAACACAGGGAATCCTTATTGTGCAATATATATTAGATATTTATTATTATTCAATAATCTGTTTTAACACACGTAGCTCGCTGTTTTATGTAAATCGTTAATTACTGTCCGAGAAAGACTCGTAACAGCCAGTACGGTCAGACTTCGATGGATAGCGTTTTATGGGAAAATTACTTTCGGCGATTTCGTGTTTCTTAAAACACGATGTGACGTTAGTACCCATTAGTATCGTTACATACCAGTTGGTGAGCTTTGTTTTAGTACTTAAACTCAGCTGCATAAACACTTCCAACGCCTGAGTTGGCTTTGGGCCTTTATAAATCGCATTGAAGCACTTGGTGTTGTATAGGAAGTTCCACTTTAATCACGAGCAGAGACACACCGCAATGAACCGCTAATAAATGAAACGAAGCAACGAGAATCAAACGGCTTGATTTCATATGTTTTGTGGGATAGAGCTACCTTTCTGTTCAGTAACACAAAAATTTAGGATAAAAGAAAATAGCAAATGGCAGTAAGTGATCGCGTACAACTCATTTCAACAATTTAGGATCCCGAAAAGTTTTGTAATTGTAACAAAAAAATTAATATAGTATAATTCAAGGGTTGTGAGTGCCTTTTTCAATTCAAATATCTAATACTGATATACATATAAATCTGTTGAGATTTTCGTGTATATCTCGAAGTAACTCAAGAACGGCTTGATCGATTTTAATGAAAATTGGTATGTAGTGAAAATATGTGATTATGGAGATGATAGGCTACATAAAATTTCAGGTAACCTCAAAATCAAAGCAAAAAAAAAAGATTAAATATTTTATAATCATGTAATAGTCGGACGGGGCCGCTAGTAAAAAATAATATTCAAGGTTCAAACACCAAATCAAGAGCTTTCCCTTTTTAATTAGTATCAGAAATGTACTTTTGAAAAACGTTTAAAGGGAAAATTCACCTAACATTAAACGATTTAGGGGAATCCACAACTAAATGAAATCTTGTGAGCGACGGAGGGGAAGAAATGAGGCGGTCGGAGATCATGGTATACTTATAAAATTGGACGCGATCAGAATTTTTATATAATATTGGTATTGCACAAGACTTAAAGTGAAATGCATGATGTGATTTTTTACGGATATATAGGGAATATACTAAAAAAATACATTAGAAGTAAATATATTCCCTTATATTTAGAACTACTGAGCCGTAAATTTAGCAAATAATACAAATATTATTCACTGATTAGTCGCCCGACAGGCCAAAGCTTCATAACAGATTTATAATATAAATAAAAATAAATTTTCGTAAACATTCAGTTTTAGAAATTTCCACTGAAATACAAAATTATCGCATGGAAATCCGATTTAAACTTGAGTGGCCTTTTAAAATATTACGTGGGTTTATATGGCCGTGATCATAGATTAACAGATTATTCTGTTAAAGTTGCTTATAAATATCCATCACCCCTGAAAATACAGATGGTGAATCTCTATGGTACACCAACATTTTTTCTTAACGAACATGTGTCCCTTGTGTAAACAAAATGAATCATCCAATTTAGTGCACCAATAAAAGTGTTACTGAGACCGTTGTGGTCTTGATGCTAGAATAGAACACCTGAAATAGGCGCTTATAGTCGTTTACTGAATAAAACAATCGACAAAAACAGCAAAATCACATTAAAATCAATGTAACATTTAAACTAAAGGTCATCTTAACAATGCAGAGAAGAAAAAAAGAAAAACAAAAGATAATTTAAAACTCTAAGTTGACTATACAAGAAGAACTATATAAAACCTTGGCAACGTCAATGAAAATGTACACAGCTAATAAAACTTGAATTTTCAATTAATCTGATATGAGCAGAACATATCGAATAGCAGATAAATTAATCGGAGAGTTTATTAATCATCGCTGATGAGTTTTAAAGCGCAACGTTCGCGAGAACAACATCAATTTGCATAATTAATCTCGTCACAAACTCGCAAGCGGATTACGGAAACTAATTGAATGATGTAAAATATACCGAACGTTTATGAACTGAAGTTATTGTAACATTTTTCGTTGGGTAAATTCCGGGCACTGCAGCCTGTGTTGTTTAAACTGGAGCCAGTTATAGGATGTACATGGGCGATTAATCTACTCGTTGTGCACCTTGCTGAACAATGCCTTGATGTCAGTTTCCTTCTGTTAGAGGTCGCTGGGCTCTAGCCGGTTAGAAAAAAAAAGAAAAAGATTAAACAAATTCTTAAACCGCTATAGAATGTAAAAACGATTGTAAAATCTGAATGTACATGACATTATCAATCTAGAATGAAAGGAAAACGAAATGTTTAAAGGTGTTTCGATCAAGTATTCGCTCGCTTCCTCGTTGGCTGGCCGTCAGCGCCTATACGATATGTTTGTTATCAATAAACATCCATCAGCCGTGACTATTCACCATTATATCTATTCGTTTGGCGGATTTTGATATCGAAAGTGAAACTATGGAGAAACGTTATAAGAACATTACCGACTTTGTGTTTTCACAACTCACACTATAGTGCACATGGACTTGGTTGAGACACTATGCATATTGAAATACTTCCTTTGAAAGTCTGCAGCGTCGCAACGTTGTAACGCACCGCAAGTGTACCACACGTTCCTGGTTTTCGCTAGTACTAACTGTTAAATATTTTACATTTTAAAGCAATAGTTTATAAGTACCTATTACGTATCGATTGCAAGAGGTGCTGGATTTTTTTTCATATCGACAGTTGCCTTAAAAGAAGGTAGGTACCTTCTTGTTGACTAGCTTCCGGCACTGCGATGGAGATATGATAAAAATATTTTATGACTCTGTCTACATGGATGGTGATAGCTATCCAGGTGGATCTGAAAATCTCATTACAATTCACCTGTACATTGACTCGAGTGTAGCTGGGTTCATTCGCAGTGTTAGAAAGCTGCATCGTCTGCTCGTTAGTCGACCAGTTACATAAAATATATGTGTTCACAACCCGACTACTTATGTCAACCATAACTGATAACTTGAGATATTTCGGACGCTGTAGAGAGTTTCCTGGGTGACTCTCTTTTCTCGATTTCTCTAGCGCTTCTTTGCTTCGGAAGGCACGTTAAAACATCGGTCCCGATGATTATCGTTACATAGCAGTATACTCGCAACTTTGGAGGAATTTGAATGGCTTGACAACTTCAAAATTTAATTGTCTATCTGGAATATGCTCGTAGCTTCCTTAAATTACAATCCGATTTTTGATGCACTGTACTTAGTCACTGGAGGGTTGTACCCAAGAAACTCTAGTTAATGATATTCGTGTCTATAAGGCAACGTTCACATTACATTACAGCCGGTCATAAGCCGATTACGCGCGCCGCCTTCCAATTCGGCAGCAATTCTATTCAACGCACAGTAAGGCTTATGTAAGTACAAGTATAACATCGCAGGCTTCACATATCTCGTTGGGAATATAGGACCTTGTAGTTCAGGTACCTTATATACAAGTATGTTCAGTTTCGGAGAGTAAGGGGCTCCAGCCAATCTTGAATTCTAGTTACCGGTCGTTGCTTTTTTCTTTGCGCCCAAACAAGGAAAAAAGGCTACTCTCCGGAGATGCGCGGGAGGAGGTTGATGAATGCTCATGCATACCAGCGCAGCCGGCTGCGCTGGTTATGTGGGACTCCCGATAAACCTAGGGGCCTACCCACT
>DWPT01007213.1:0-10944 GCA_018251895.1 Agathymus mariae mariae | reverse complement strand
GGAACCATGGCCTAAACCCGTCAGTCTTCTTTGATTTTATAAAAGATTAACTTAATGCATTGGAAATGGTCCTCTAGAAATTATATTAGGTTGTTAGCGATGTACAAAGTCGAAAACTTCAAAATGTATAAGGCTAGAATATTTACATTTTCTAATTTCAACATAATTAACTCAAACTCCTACCTATTACTTTTACCTCACATACTAAGTAATAAATAAAGTAACATTACAGACAAAATATGGAACATAAATACACTGAAAGCTAACGTTCCTCTAAGTATGTATAACAAATACATAGACGAGAACGCGATTATTAGAATAAAGTGTAGTATTCACCGTACTTACTACAGTAAGAAAATAGAGAGGTAGATTTTAAATCAAATGTGAATGTTCAGAATCTGAAAATTAAAAGATGTGCTGAGGAGTTTCACCTCAATGTTAAAACACCTTTTCGAAACTGTAGTAGAAGCAAAAAATGACGTGCATAAGTGGTTTTACAGAATACCTACATGATTAAATGAATTTGAATTTGTGACATCCAATCACCTCTATCGATATTATAAATAAATTCCTGGGAGACCGAGCTTTGATCACTTTTTTATTTATCGTAGTTTTTCAGGAGACCCAACTACATAAATAAAGTTAAGAAGCAAAACCTAATGTACATATTTAGATACAAAGCATTAAACTCGGTTTCAAGATACGTGAAATAAATAATAAATTTACAACAAAATCTATGAACTTACCAAAACTAAGTTCTAAATCGACTTGAATTTAATCAAAGGCAGCCAAGCGGCGTCAAAAATAGGAAATAACTTTAGCCAAGAAAGTAGTTATTGATAAATAATAAAAAATATATTCATATTAAACACATATTACAACGAATATATTCATATTAAATGTATTTAATTAACAATGAATTGGTCGAGCTTGGCGTGCAAACATATTTACAACTACTAGAATAAATTCAAATAATTTTGGATCATAAATCAATAGATCATCTGATCTCATTGCGTGATCATCTCCCAAAATTTTAAATATATTTCACCAAACGACGAATTTACGATTGGTTCGTAACATAATTTTTTACAAACTTTAGAACCACTTACAGTTCTAACAAAGTGCAAATGGACAATAAATTTTATCGTGACAAAGACTACGTTTTAACAGTGCATCAGACTGAGACAGCCCAAGTCGCCCGGGACTGGACCCAGCTAGACTGCGGTATCCCGACATTCCCGACGTCAGATAACAGCTTCATTTCCTCTGAACGTCCAAGACTTATACATTTTATTCCGTCAGGAAAATTTAGAGACTACACAAAGAGATTTACTACGGCAAAATATACTAAAATTCAATTGGTTTAGTGCAGTGATACAAGTTTCTTATCTAGAACTTTGTTTGATAAGCTAAGGCATATTTTACTTGCAAAATTTACTTTGTTAATTGGTGTGCATATTTCGATACGGGTTACAAAACTACTTTCTCATAAGCAATTTTTTCTGTACTGGACTATATATAATAATAGTAATATTTTACAAATATATTTATTGTGTTAGCAGTTACAAAATACTCAAAAAAAAGGAACGTTCACCACGAACATCATGTGTTATGTTCATTCAAGTACAAACATCGGAATTTTTTGTTTTGTAACGAGTATTACACCTCCTATAAATTATCATCAAGATTTTTTAAGTCATAAGTGTTATCATCAAAGAGATTAAATTGTCTTTCTTAGGAAACGAAAGAATATTTGTTAATTGTAAAACCAATGATCGCGGTCATGATAACTCCTATAGAACAAAAACAGTTGAGAATTCCCGCATTAAACTAGGGCACAGGTATTATTTAAGTACTTTTATTAATTTAACCAAAGCGGAAAACTGTATTTATTTAGAGTGAGGTAACTTTTTTTAAACGTTCATTGTTTACATTAAATTAAAGACTTCTGATAATAAATTATTTTAAGAACATGTTCAAGCATGTTAAATGTGTCCAAAATTCTTAAACGTTACATTCTCTTGCCTGTGGAATCACCTCTTTAATCTTTACTCTCTGTGATTACGGTGCGTAGGTGCCAAGATACGAGTTGCAGTTCGGACAGTAATGGTTGGCGTTCCTGCAGGAGTCCATGCAGTACGGAACGCAGATGCACGGCCAACACCTGCAATGAAATCATAACATTCGATGCGCAATTGAACTTATAACTTACATAAAAATGTCACGTACAAGAGCTTCAGTGCTTAGGCAAAGTCTTAGGTGGAATTGGAATTAGTGGTATTCAAACGTGGAATTTAGTCAATTTCATTTATCATTTCATTAATATATTGATTATTATTGACGGCTTAGATGTTACACGGTGAGTAGAAATATTTTGTTTAGTTGTATATTTAATATCCCTATAACAAATATAAATAACATGAATTTCTGCATTATCTCTTACCCTTTCGATAAAAATTGACACCGTTTTTCACGCACATATATCTCTCTTTTCAGGCACTGCCATATAGAAATAATGTATCCGTCATAAACATAAATATGGCCATATACCGTGTCATATGAGACAAATCAACTCGATCTTATTATTAAATACCTGATTAGTTATTTGCAATTTAATTTCACGTTACGTCATTTATTCATTTTCCAATCAAAACTGGGAAAGGGCGTGAAGTAATTTCTCGAACATAAATATAAATATGTGTTTTGGATTTATTAGAATAGCATGACAAGTAGCCGTGATACTTTCCCAGTACATTCACAATAACAAACTACAGTTAACTAATTAAATATTATTGAGAAGTGTCTTGTACGTAATACAACAAGGCAATGGATATATGTACTATCAAAAGGCTTACAGCAGCACTCAAAGCAAGAGTAAACTATAAAATATTATCTTATCATAAAGCAAATAAACTCTTCCATTTATTCGAAAATATGATTTGATATATTATAAAAAATGATATCTCTTAATTACATATAGCACAATACATAACTAATTAATATTAGGGTGGGTTCTACCCATTCTTATGTCTAAGCCAACCATCCCTGCTCGTGGTGCCGAACAACAGACGAGGCTATGTCACAACAGGAGGGCTGTTGGAGCGTGCTGGCCTTAATACCATCCAATTGAACCCCGATGATGCACATATGTAATGATATTATTATATATATCTAATGATAGGACATCTGACCCGCCTGGCGCGCTACCTCTTTCGCGAATCAATAGTGAAATATTTTTATGTTTTCAGTTGTAGTTCATAGTGGTAGCAGTAAGGGGGTGCTCCGTTTTTATCTGCGCCGGCCACGCCTTTAGCATGCATGGGCGGCGTTGACTAGGTACTCATCACATGGCAGCTCGACTACTGGTTTGTCGACTACTGACGTAAAAAATAATACTTGTCGTACAGACTTTTTCACTAAGCATTGGCCTTTCCGATGTTCTCTTATCTAGTTACAAGCCATAATAATATAGAAAACAGACTGTTATTCTGTAATCTCACACATGAAGCTCACAACTATTTAACTGAAAGCATGGTAAAATTATTGAATGGCAATAGTAACCATAATAATTGAGTAGTTATATAATTATAATACAACGTTGATTGCCCGGTCTCTAGCAACGTTCGAGAAGGAGCCCTCATCTAAAATTATGTACGCACCCATACTATAATTATATATTTTAATACTACATTATTTATATTGTGGAAAACCCAGTTGTAGTAACGCAATATCTAGATGGTGTTGTTTTTTCTACAACATTATCTATGCTAACATTATAACGAGTACGATTTTGTGAGGTTATGTGTATGCGGAGGATAATCTACGGAACCACGGTCCTTATCTGAAAAATTATTTTCCCATTTGAAAGGTACATTATTCCGGATGGATATAGGCAACGTAGTATAAAAAGTTCTCTTTCTCTCTCTTTGAACGCGATATACTTTAAAACTAAGACTCATGCGGTTTGTACCAACAGATATACTGATTCACGATATGGTTTAACATCAGGGAAAAATGTCATAAAATGTCTGATAAGAATGAGCTATGATCACATAATGTTAATTATAAGTTTGTTTGTTAAAATCAGAATCAAGTTTCTCAATGCGAAGCTAGGGCGAGATACTATTAATAGATTAAATTATTACTTCTTACAATAACTAATAATAACGATGTGTTCTTGATCGCACAAAACATAACGTGTTTTCATCTATCTTGCTTCTACATACATACAAGATGCTTTTAATTTTACATTTACCGTCTTCTATTCGTAATTTTTGCGTTTACGTTTGCGTTGCGAACATCGCAAACGTGTTATTTTATATTTAAGTGCCATCTTGTAATAAGGATTATCAAAGCAATTACAGATAGCAATTGATGGTCATGACTAACACTGCACGGGTGAATAATATTATAATGAACTATAATAACGAATATATAAAATTATTGCACAACAAGGCAATAGGTGGTTCTGCTATCTTTTATCCGTCGTTATCTCTCTCATCTGGCGTTGTCAGATGTCACCATTTTTAGAAAACTGGACTTTTTTAAGGTTTGATGCCACGTTATGATTTACTATTGATCGTGATACAGAACGTCTAAATTTCCACCAAAATCCTTAGCGTATACTTTGATGGAGAATTTTGAGAGGAGTAATATATGTAAGCTGTTGTTACCCCATAAAATGTTTTTGTTTTCACGTTTATATATTTTTATTTATTATTTTTGTGTACCTGATTCCATTCAACAAATTGCAATTCATTTAATCGTCCGGCCACATTACATACAGGAAGACAACATTACTACCACAATATCTAATTCTGGAGTCAGATTTGAATACAATAATTTTATCAGTTCCTGTTTGCAATACACAAATTTGCAAATATATAAATCTTGAATGTGCCTGTCTATATATTCCTTTTTTGTCAACTTATTATTGCACAATTATTGCACAATGTTATATGACACCAACATGTAACATTAATTTAGACACTAGCTGTCTATCTCGATTTTGGTTTGAGCACAGACATTTTGGTGAATGCTTGTAGATACAATACAATAAAAAACAACAATACAATCACACATCTACAAAAACATTAAATTCATATTATAAAACACACAGAATACTTACAGGAACAAACACAAAAGGAGTGCTATGACGTGTGTTTTCGTCGTGGAGTCGTAATCGACTCTGGAGACGATGGTTGCGCGACATGATGGGCAAACGATGTTCGCAGGCTTGGGGCCCACCGCCACGATGTTACTCATCTTATATCTACAAAAAAATCAATAAAATTTCATATAACAACCTGAAAAGCATATAGCCAACTGTCAATCGAATGTGATTGATTATAATATGAACAATATAATGTATTTTAACTAAAGATCTGTTGAATAGTCGTAAAAGCTCGGCATATATTGTAGTTGGCGATTCGAAGGAAAAAAGCATTTAAATTCATTTGGCGCTTAAAATTTGAGTTACTGTATGTTACTGTACGTAACATTTCAACGAAGGATATAAGAGAAAAGGGAGCTTCGTTACCGCAATAGAACCCAAAATAATTGTTGCTAGAAACTTTGTCGGTTTGTCTGTGTGCTAGTGCGGGATAATCTCAGAAACTGCTTAACCGACCTCATTATAATTTTCGTTAATGTATTGCAGCAAGCATCATTTAATATTTCAAGTTCGTTTCGTATAATTAAAAATTAATAAATGAATATGCATATTTCAATATTTTTTTTCAGAATCAACCAGACAGTGCGTGTTCTAATCCAGGATAAAAAACTCTTGGTAACCAATAATTGAACATCAAAACAGAAGAAAGAAAGCAGAAAGCCAGAGGCAGATTAACAAAAACAGAAAAACTATTTTTTTGAATCACTATTTCGGTTTTGTTCCATATCTGTAGTCTGTGCTAATATTATATACAGGGAGTGCTAAGTTTGGATGTTTACGAAGGGCAATACACGGCACGTATTTAAAAAATTCTACTACCGTTAGAAAAGTAATCTATTCCGGATGGACATAGGCTATATATATGAAAGCGGGCGTTTATAAAATTGGATATCAGACCAATGTTTCACGTAACTGGGAATACAGGAGGAATATGGAACCACTCCTACAGAACCCGCTCAAGTCGTCATCCTAATTCAGCAAGGGTTATCTCAGGGTATTATAGCTCGAAAAGTTAATGTGAGTCAGTCTTGTGTCTCGAAGGTATACAAGAGGACCAGGGAAACTGGAAGTTAGTCCAAAGACGACAGTGATGCACTTTGACGAGAAATTACCGATTTATTGTCACCACTTCTCTCCAATCGACACCTGACCAGAGTGGACGTCCAGCAACAACTCATAGAAGTTCGAGGGAGCGCTGTCACCAAGTGTATAGTGAGGGTAAGACTCAAAGGAGTGAAACTGACCCCAAAAAGGTTATTCTCGGGACCTACATTGTCTCCAGCCCAACGACAAGCCAGGCTTCAGTTTGCTTGCGATCACTTATATTGGGATATGTAGGAATGGAGCTAAATCCTGTTCTCAGACGAAACCAGAATGTGCTTGCTACCAAACAACCGACGACGGAGTCTTTAGGAGACCGGGGGTGCGATTCGAACAAACTATTGCGGAAACAGCCTGTTTTTGCACATCGGTGATGTACGATATCTTACGCGAAACTATTCATCTCTCTTCGACTAAGAAGTTCGAATGTAATATAATTCATATTCGAGTGTTCGAATATAATCTCTAGTGAATACTACCTAAACCATTTCGTAATATGTATTCAATCTCCCAATACTGAGGTCACTGCGTCTGTTCAATTATTTTTTTCACTGCTAGCACGTTTCCTTCCATAACAACCGTCAAAGGTGACCTCTTCTTTTTTAGTCTAACAAAGTTATCAACTACGCTTAAATTCTTACTTATTACCTTAGAGGAATCTTAATCTTTAAGCATAATTTAAAATCTATGAAACATTATAAATTGCGAGTTTTTCAATTATAACTGTTTTTTCTAATTAATTTTATTTTGAATCTGAGTGCTCAGCGTCTTATAAGTGGCGGTCTGGTAACTAACACAAAGCCAAAAACTTTGTACAAAAGCCTTAAAATACATCACACATTGGTAACCAAATCAAACTATTTAAACAATTAAAATGTTAGCTGTTGTATTGCCAGATAACATTGTGTACAACAATTGTCAAATATTTAGTTAAATTTATGATCGTTCATTATTTTTCGAATATGTTTAATTGTATTCCGAACTTATGGAAATACATAGTGACATCCTATAAACATTTAAATTAGATAACATAAAAACAAACGCGATCATTTTGTCTCTTTTCGTTTAGTAAAGCCAAATGTTTTCATCTTGTTGGGCAAGAACTCGGCCTTGGCTCTGTTCACGTCGCGTAACGTTACCTACCTCATATAAACAGATAATATTCGTTATTTTAAAATAAGATCAATTTTACATAATATTTACTCTGCTGAGCATAAATAAGTGCACAACACAATCCATTTATTTAATTAGGTAGCCCGGAGAACATTTTCTTGCAATAAATGCCCAGAATCCGATTGCAGGGGCCAATTTCTACCGGATTCAATTGTGAATGTAAAATCCTTGATGTTATTGAGCTCTGTAACCGTAACCGAAAGAATCGGATATCCGAAATCGAAAAGAATCCAATAAAAAAGATTCGAATAATTTCGGGTTTGGACAGGGTCTACATTAGGGATGTTATGGACATGATATTTCGGACCCGGATATGGATACGGATATATGAATAATACAGATACGAAATTTTACATCCTTAACATCCCCAATGTAATCCAGGGAACCCATTAAACACACAAAAGAAAAGAAAAGATCATTAAAATCAGTCCAGACGTTTAGGAAGATTTTCATGACATAAAGATGTACAGAATAATTTTACATATTATATAAAATTAAAAATTTAATGAATTTTATTTTTTTTATTTAATTAAAATTTTATTCATATTATGAAGATACACATAAATATTAAAAAAACATATATACGTTAAACCTTTTAATAAAATAATGTGTCACCAAATCAATAAGCAAAAATCACAAAATACATAATTAGTTACACAAATTTTTGTTTTTCCTAAATGTATAAATGTAAACTAGCATTTATTAAGAAAAATAAGAACACTAGAAGGTAGCTAAACTAGATGGTATTAAAAGAATAAACCCGAACCTCTCACGATTACAGGAGGTAGGTACTAGTGTCTAATAACTGTTCTATCGACTCAGAAAAGATAACATCATGAATTCCACAAAATACAGTTTTATCGTGGTATACAATAAATACTTATGAAATAATCAATAATGAGGAGAGCAAATAATAGCTATTTTTATTAAATACTCGAATTGTCTAAAGTCTGTAAAATACTTATAAACCTAATTAATCTACTCATATAGATAATTTCTTTTTCCGTCTTCTTAAATAATTATTACAGTGTAACGCTAAAACAAGCAAGCTAGCTCTTATCATCAAGCCTAATTTTAAAACAAAAATATTAACTCTTTAATTTTCCATACAATAAAGTTTTAATGCGTTCCAATCTTAATATTTATTAAAACATTTTATTTATTTATTAGAAAATACCCATAATACATCATTACACACGAAAAAATAAACACATGTTCACTTTTCACAATACACAAAAACCTCGCAATCAAACATTTGATCACGTGATGTAAAATGGACGAAGTTTATGTAAAACATTTAAAAATACTCTCAAATCTGCTGCGAACTCATTTTAAAATGTTAATAAACTAAACCAAAATGACACTCACCAGTTAAATTTTATATCTTATAACAACTTAAACGTGTTGTTTGTAATTAAATATATAGAAACAAACAACTCGCACAACTATGCCAGTTAAATAGCAACAGGCGACTAAATAAAATGAACAAATGGTGTGGTGGTTAGTCATCGATTGTGCTTCACCGTTCATGACTCGGTTACGTTTGAGGCTTAAGTATTTTAAAAAACACCAAACGTACTCGCGTGTTTTGCTGTATGACCTCATTAATTTGAAATCCAGCACAAATGTTTTTATATAATCTAAATGTAGTCATCAAGTTTGGACATTTAATAGATTTAGTTTGGTATGCTCGACTTCAAATCGTACGTCGAACTCAATCTCTTTACATATTTTATTCGATATAAAATTATTGTCATGCAACTGAAAAATTTTAACAGTTAATTGTTTGTTGTTATATATAAGCTCATGTTTATTTAAATTTTATATTAGTTACAATGATTTCAACAGAATGATTTTCTAATTTGACACAATATCATATTTGGAGAAATACACAAATAAGAAACAATACTTCACTTCTTTCGAAAACATAATTAAGCTTATACAGTACATCGTCCTCTTATTACAGTTGAAATATAAACTAACATTAGCTGATAATAGGTCCACGAATGAATTAGTTAAAATTAACACATATTCTTTACAGTACAGAGTATCAAACTGAATTTATACCTAATAGTCGTCTTCGCAGTAAACCACGAGTACTTAAGTGTACGATTGTATGAACTTTCAGATATGAATTAGTCCCTTGCATTGCTACAAAAAATACATATCAACAAATGTTTCGATATGAAACGAAACATCAAGACTACGTTACCTCTACGATGTCTCAGCGCACTAATGCCTCGATGCATCTCCCATGGGAGAACAATTGCCATGAACAATCTTATAGGCTCTTATAAATCACACATTATTGTCTTCAATCACGTCTGCCTCTTCAATAATATAATATTTCATAATACCATGTTACGAAACTATTGAACATCTAAATTTGAAATTGCTGTAAGAGACAATTATTATTTTCCGGCATATAGTTATACCGGCATGGTGGTAATTAAACAGAAACAAATAAATAAATTTCAACTCTTGCCATGCAGAAACATACAGGCACATAAATGATTATGATTAATGATTATAATCATTATCAACTATTATATTATTATATTTGTAAAATTACTTTTTATGTTGATATTTTTTATAATTGGATTTCACATAAGATAAACAAAAAAATTGCCATGTTCTTTTCATACAACGACTTATGTTAGAAGAAATTTGAAATTTACGATGTGGTGTGCATTCAAAGATCGCATGGAAAAGCTAGCAGTAAAGATTCATGGTTTTCACTCACATAATATCCGTTGGGTCTATAACTTTTTTATGATACGTAAGACGTAGGTAGGTAAGATTTTAAGTAGTTAGTGCATTCTCAGTTTCATTATAATCATCTTACAATAGATATTATCTTTTATTAATGGACTTGTTGCCATTAAATATAAAATATTTTACGTTATAAAATGCAAACTATTTTTAAATCACAAATATTGTTTAGATTTATTTAAGAACTGATTTTGCGACGAGTCTAGTTATACAATGAGGAATAGGTGAGATTTAAATATGGAGTCTAGACTACATTTATTATTTGAAATATATTTCTATTCTACATTAGAGTTAAGAAATTATACCTAAATCTAAATAACTTAAAATTTGATGAGCTCCGTTCGAAGTTAGCTATGGGAATTTCTATTGTAGCGGTGGTAAAAGGTCTCCATTTCTGTGGTTAGGTTCTGTACGTAACAGGCATTGTAATTATATCGATAGACATATGATAAGATTAACTATAATTCATTGTAAATAAACTCGTGGACAAAATTAGAAGAACGCAAAAAAAAGGTTTAATATCTCGTGTTATAATTATCATGCCTACTGGCCACATACATTAATATACTCTATGAAAATTAAAAAAATATTGAAATGTTCTTTTTTCGAATTTCATTTGTTTCTCTGTCATTATTGCGTAATATTACGTTCTTTCGTACTGCGAAAAAATTTGCCAACTTTTGAATTTGAATGAAAATTTTGGTTTTGTTTAAATTTTTGCCTTG
>DWPT01007212.1:0-10945 GCA_018251895.1 Agathymus mariae mariae | reverse complement strand
GGGTACCCTTTTCACTTAGTCTGGGCGCAAAAAAAAAAGCACGGCGACTCACTTGGGCATGGATCGTCAAACAGTACGGAGCTTTCAAGTGAATTCAAGAATAATTTGAAGAAGTGAAGAAATTTTGCCTTCAAAGTATCTGTCATGGACCCTACAGAAGTTAGTGACGTCAACCATGCTGACGTCACACATTTTAAAAAACGATGAAACGGCTTACTACCCTTTATGTATATTTTCAGATTTTATTTTTTTAGTTGCGCCAAAAATCGGTTTGGAAAGAAGGTCTCCATACTTTGAGATATATACTTGTCAATGCTACAAAAAGGAAATTATTCACTCACATAGTGGTAGATGTAAACCCTTAAATACAACTGTTAGATCGAATAAAAGTATATTTAAATAATATTAAATTATTTATTTAAGAAAACCTTTTGAATAATGTATGACAGTCTAAGTAATAAAAAACATAGGTAATAAAAATTTAGTAACCCTAACGACTTCCTGTTGTTTGACATAATTCATAGATTTTGCATCACATCAGCTAAATAAATAGTTTCAAATTTTTTAACCTTATGCAAAATTTTGCACACAAGTGGATCTGCGACGAATTTGGATACGTAAATATAATTATTTTCTGTATCTGTTTCGAGACGTTTCATGAGACTCTTTACATGTGCTACATAAGGTGTTATCTTTTCTTCAGGTAGTAATTGAAAATGCCATGGCAAACAAATTTTTAATACGTTCCAAATAACAGATTGGCTAACTGCGTATACTAAATTAGGATCCTCTTGAGGTTCGGCTTTTGGTTCTTCGACAACTACATCTTTTATTTTAGGTTTTTCTTCTAAAACCTCAGTCTCTTCCTCACACGGTGTACATATAAAAGTTGTTTTGACATCTGTAGCTGATTGTGTGATTTTGCTGCGACTTAATATACTCTTTTGAACTTTTGGCAATCGTGCACTCAATGTGCTTTCTATTTTCTTAGCTTTAGTAGAACCTTTGACTTTCTTACCTTTTTTATCTAGTTCAGGCACGGGTTCAACGTATTCCAATTCTGTTATCGTTGTACCTTCACATGTATTGATAACATTTGTTATGACTTTGTCCAAAACTTGTTGTGTACACTTACGGGCACAAGCTAAACACTCATCTTTATACTTCTTCAGCTCGATCAATTTACAAATAACATCCTCACACTCTTCAAAGTTATAACATATCTTTTTTCCTACTGCCATCGATAGAGCAGATGCAAAACCCTCGATAGGATTGATACTCTTGCAAAAAGCCAATAAAAATGCTGAATAGTTCATCATATCTTCTGATATTTCATACAGCTCAAATAAAAAATGTTTTATTAAATTATTCCGTAACTGTTCTTTTTTATTATCAGATTCAAACTCGTATTCAAACCAAAATGTTGTATTTATAAAGTCTTCTCGTAAAATCAATTCCACTGAATCTGTATCTTTACATCGAAAATCTTTACGTATTTGAAGTAATTCATCTATAGTAGGATTTCTGATGTCCAAACAATAAATTAGGAAATCTCTCCAATCGATGTACACAGTGTCACCAAAAATTAAATAAACCAACTTAGGCACTTGCTCGGGTTCTATTTGTTTCCACGTATCTGGGAATAATGGTCCCTCACAAGATTCTTTTCCATAAATGATAAAATCTTGCAAAGAATAAATAAATGCTTGTTGCAACGCTATTCCTGTTGGTGCAACAGTCTTTAGTAATGATCTAAGTCTAGCTAGTTGGGAAAGTTTAAATTCTCTTGTCTCCTCTATTTTTCCAATTTCTAAAGGTGTTTCTATTGGAGAAAATTGCAATACATTGGGATCAATTATAAATGTATCGTGTTCAAGTAGAAGACTTTCAGGCATACGCTTGCCGCCCTCGACTGCCATTTGAAGATATTTACAAAGTCTATCAACAGATTTAATTTCATTTATATAATAATTATTAATATCGTTTTGTATTTCTATGAAAGTTTTATATATTTGATCGTTAAATAATTTCATATCTCGGTAGCATTTATATTGCAAGGCCATTACGCGTAGAGATGCACGAAACATTTCACCATTAATACCCATGGTCCATTCTTCAATACATTTAAGAGCATTTTCTTTGAAAATTTCTTCAATATTTATAGATTCTTCTGATGTTAGGTCATCTTTACGTTTGGCAGCTGGTATTATTTTAGCAATTTCACTATATTCCCTACTTATAAGTGTCCTGTAGGAATCATTTATGTCTTTTATAACTTTAAGAGCAAATTTGACATTATTTTCAATTACTGCATTGAAAGGATTATTACTGTAATCAATCTCAATATTTTTCATTTGTAGATCAAGAAATGCGCTTTTTAGCTGCCGATATACTTTATCCTCGCCACCTCGTTTACTTCCAGAAGTCTCGTCAGACTCTTTGAATATTTTAAATAAATCTTTTGAAGATAATCTTTCGTTCGGTGGCGATCGCTTTATCATTGCGAAATAAAAGTCATGCAGTGATTGAAAGGTTAAAACTGCTCTGCAAAAGATAACTATTTCAATTTGATCACTATACTTTTAAAGATACGCATGTAATAAAGCTTAATGCAATCTCATAACTATATCTATATAATATATATATATCTATATAATATATATATCTATATAAATATTTATAGCTAATTTCTACAAATTTTAAAATACTAACCTATTTAATTCTGTTTGTAAACAAGAAATGTAAGTGTTCACCATAGTAGTCAACTCTTCCATTGTCCAATTTTCGCTTATAACAGCCTGCAAATGATTTTGAGAATTAACTTTTCTCTCATCACATATTTTATACAAACGATTTTGTAATTCCTTGACTCTGCAGTGCCATTCATTTTTTGTCAAATGGATGTCTCGCCAGTCATTTTCAAAATCATTATAGTCTTTTTGAAATGAATTCACTAGGTCTTGTTTGCAAGAAGGCAGAGTTATAATTTGTTCCATTTTATCTTTTATAAATCTTGTGTATGGTATCAGACAGTTCATTTGCAAGCGTTTTGCAAATAATAGCTGTTCCATGTCATGGATGTAACTTTTTTCTATTTCTTCCCAACAAGTTGCCAATGCTGGACCAATGCCTTCTGGAATAGGTAGTTCTCCGTAGATCCATTCCTCTTCTCCAGGTAATACTTTTATTTCCTCACTAGTAATAGTAGATTTGCTTATAATTTCTTCCTCTATTACATGTTCTACTAAAGATATAGTTTCATCCGGTATACTTTCGATCACTTCGGGTTCCTTTATCATTTCTATGTCATTACTTAGACTAAGACGGCTCATTTTGGAATTTCGTCGTAGTTTATCTTTTGATCTTATATTAGACACGTCGGGCTTAACAATTTTAGATTTAGTTCTTTTATCGTCAGAATTAGGAAATTCCAGAAGACTTAAAACACCAATACCAAAGAGACGATCACAAGACATTAAAGGCATAGAATAATCACCAATGATATATTTGCACAATTGAGCTAAGAAGTCTTTTTCTATCACTTCATAATACATACTATAATTTATTCCAAGGGCAGCATAAAATCGATCTATAAATTCAGAGTTCTCAGTTGTTAGGTCCCAAATTACAATTTCTTGTAGAATATCTTCTGTCTCTTTAAGTCTTAGATAGCACGAAAAGTAACTTTCAAAGGGTTTATCTATTTTTTTCTTATGCGGATCACTTACAAGTTTAGATATTCTTATAAATTTATATGGATCCTTCTCCGTCTTATGGTGTTTTGAAATACTTTCTTCTAAATAAATATCATCTGAATCACTTAAATCTTCTTCGTCTGGAGGTTCTCGGCCTGAAAATGTCGCTTCAAGAATTTGAGCTTGGCGATAGGAGTTTGGGTAATTTATAATTACGAAACCATTTATATCATCTTGGTTTTTTAGATACTCTACTATAACAGCTGCTAAAAGGTGATCAGTTAATGAATCTCCGGAACCCAGAGCTTCATATGCATATCTACCAAGTTCAGCGCCATTAGACAATGTTATTTCTTCTTCTGGAATAGTTTTAGGCGTTTGAGTTTGTTTGACATTTGCAGGAGTTGGTCCTGATATTGCTAAAAAGTTGATTTCATTGCTCTTATTCAAGATATCATCTTCAACTTTCATGAATCTTATTAGTTCTTTCTCATCTTCATCCTGCGATATTGTCATAAATTTATCAAAAGATAATTCAATATCCGTACATCCAACCATTTCTTGTCTAAATTTTCTCAGACAAAAATTTATTGCTGACTCAAGTCGGACAACGTGTATTTTACGAGAAGTCAATAATGTTTGCATAGCAATTGTAATGGATCTGTCTGGGAGACCACGTAATATAGCTTTTGCTGAAAAGTTTGGTAAATTAGCAGGAGGTCTTTGTGGGGGATATGGATATTTAATTTCAAGCAAAGTATAAACTACATGTCCTAATATACGCGTTCCTAAGTACTCATATTTTCGTTCTTCACATTCAGGATCATAGTTAGGTATTAAAGATTCTAAAGTCCACGGATATAAATATTCATTATATTCTATAAATTCTCCTTTATTCAAAACATCCTGGCGTTCCAATTCTAGCCTGATAATTTCTGCTTCTTGAGGTACATGGTCTTTTTCTTCTTCTTCTAATTGTTCTTTATTTTGTAAAATTTTTTCTATAGGATCAAGTATATCAAATAAAGGCTGTTGTTTAAAGTATAACATTTTCCATTCATGTATAAAATGATCCGGAATGTCGTCACCAATGAGTCGTTTAAAATAGCCATACTTCGTAACGTAATCAACTATAGACAACATAGTTTCATAGCATATTTCATAATAGTATTGCCGTTTTCTTTTCAGTTTCTCAGCATACAACTTCTTATGTAGTATATTCTGTCTTTTCTTTTCAAAATCAATTTCAGCTAATCCCAAGTTAATCTCGTCCTTAACATGATCTAAATATTGATCGAATTGCTGTGCTCTTTGTTCAGCGAATTCTTTCTCACCTTGAATTCGGTTTTTTACTAGATTACGTGCTTGCTGTTTGGTTTCCATAATTTGAGAACACATTTGTTTTTCAAATTGCGATAGCTTCATAACTTTTTTTGCAACATCAGTATCTAGTCTACACTCCTCTTCAGCAACAGTCATATCCCACATAGAACTAGTAACTGCATTACTAATCTGTCTTTGAAATTCTTCGGAATCTGATGTTTTGTGCGTTCTCACATAGAGATTATTTAGGTAATTATTTACCCACTCAGAATCTACTAAGGTCTTTCTTCTCTCTGTTGCCTTCTCATCTAATTTCAGAAGTTCCTCATAGGTATAGTTGGTAAATTTACATGGATACTTCATACCAAATTTATCCATATCCCTTTTATCTTTTTGTTGTAGTTTTCTTACTGCTGGTGGACTTAGTTTTAAAGGCGTTTTAGATTCATTTAAACGTGTTAGCATTTTGGAATAACTGTGTCTCATGTAATCATAAGTTTCCTTCACCTGTTCTGCTTTTTTTCTTTGCCATTCTATAAAATGTCTTTCATCTAGTAAAGGTTTTGCTAGGTCATCTACAATAGGTTTTTCCTCTTCAGTGACTAAATCTACTTTGAACCTAGTTGCCATCTTTTCTACAAGTCGCGAAACCATTTTCCTCTCATGCTTAATAAAATCTGTTCGATCTTTTTTGTCTAAATGAAGAAATAATTGATAAAATAACCTCAGTAGTGCCGAGCTCCTTCCATCCATCACATTGTTGAGGTCAGAATCATTCAGATTTATATCAACTTCACGCAACCATATTGATAAAATTCTCCAGTTATTTTTAATATCGTCTTTATCATTACCTGTCCGAATTGTATAAAATTTTTCGTCATTAATTATATGATAACTTCGAAGAACCTCGGCAATAATATAACCATTTTTCATCACATCGCCGAATTTCTCCGCTTCCCATACGACGGTACGTTGTAAACGTTGTGTGAGCCATTCCTTTAATATTTCGGACATACCGTTATGTTATAATATTTAAGACTGGTGTAATAACTTTTATCAATTTTAGCATTTGACAGTTAACGTCACAAAATTCCTTAAAAAATATACACTTTTTAATTAAAAACACAGAAGGTTACGTACAGGAAAAATAAAATTAATAATGTTTGAAAATAGAAATCAGTAACACTTCAATGCAATTTAAAATACCTACGCAATAAGCATTTTGAAGCTTGGTAACATTTAAAGTTACATGTCATCGATTATTATGACTTTTTTTGTGATGTTTATTTTCACACGGTTTTTCATACTACATTAAAATATAGTCAAACCTGATCATAATGAAATGTAATGAATTTGGAAAAAGTGTACGTAGTACTCCAATTTAGTAAGTGTATCAGTTTCTAAAGTTTATTGTTTTGTTAAGCGATTTAATTACGTTGTTTACAGACGTCTCGCCATCACATGAATCTGGATAACTTAGATAAAGCTTTACACGACTTAGGTATGTTGAGTGCAATAACAGAAGCAAGGCGGGAATACCTTCGGGAATCGAAATCTAGTTACGGCGTGATGCGTCTCAACACTAGGTACGTGTCGAACGTTACTGTGGGGTATTGTATGAAGCGAAGTATGAACAAGAGCAGGCTCTGTCCCTACGTTTTACCAGTGAGGCACAGAACTAAGAGTGAGAACTCAGATGTGATCAGTAGTGATGTGAACGACGGCTGTGAGATCAAGTACAGTATATTAGAGCCGTCGACTAGCGGTTGCGCGCGGGACGTATTCGATAACATTAAGAGCCCGACAAAACGCTGTCAGTCCCTGGAAAACCTCAACTTGTTGGTCGATTCAACTCCGAAAGCCGAAGCCTCGCCTGAAATGGACTGCGTATCAACTAGGATTCAGCAATTACAAGTAGATGAATGACAATTAAAATCTCCAAACAACATCTCGGCCCCTTCGTCGCCTTAAAATCCATATGGTGACTTTAAATGTCTTTCCGAGTCATTGAAAGAATCGACAATTACTTGCAATCTGTCCTTAATTTATGTCACCATCATACCAGTGACCTTGCATCAAAAACAATCAATTTTATATGTAAGTGTTTGGTAACATGGTGATCTTGTAATCAGTCAATAATTAGGAATATTGGTGGGAAGAATTGAAGACACCGTTTGGTGTTTGAATTGTACCTTGAATATACTTCTGTGTCCATGTATTATTAATAGTATTGATGTAACAAGTAGAAAATGTTGATTATAAAATTAAATGTTCCTAGTTCCTCAATGTCGTTAATTTTGCATGATGTGTATTCTCTGTTAGAATTAAACAATTATGTGGAATTATTAATCTCAATTGTGCAGTTAATTTTAATCTCATAGCTAGGGCTGTGATCAACAAACTGATCTTACTGCCAGATAAATTTTAAAGCTTCATCCTAGATGTTACTATTAGTAATTTTTATTTACATATAATTTTCAATATTGATCAGCTAGTTGAGTGCAGTTTCATTTCATTCATGTAGAGATGATGATACTATTAATAAATATTGTACATATTCACACTGAGCGCCCTTCAATTGAATCTGAATAAACCCCATTTGGTAACAGCCCTACTTATGATCAAATACATCCAAATTGCAGTTATAAACCTTATTATTTTTAGGTACAATTGTTGTGTATAACTATCAATACTATATTTTTGAGACTACTAACTTCAGTCAATTCTCTATACTAAGAACTTTTGTTCTATGTTAATGAGTAAGCTATTTAGCACTGACCTCTGTACTGACAACATGTTTTGAACGGATATGATAAAACAAACTATCTGGTTGAATTCTTGCTGCAAGGCAAACAGCATCTATATAGTGAAGTTGTGGAGAGCATGGGTAATAGGATCACATATTTAAAATAACAAATGTCATCTAGATGTAGATTCTGGATCATGTAGAAGTTGTGCAGCATGTACAGCATGCTGTATTTTAACTACTCCATTCAAATATACATATGAACCACTTGAGTCACTATGTAACCAGTCCTCATCTTAAGGGTGGTCACATTAAAACTGTTGTCCATGTAGAGCTTAAGGTAAGTGTTAAAAGATTTGCTCAAAAATTTTATGTGTACAAATAAAAGGTACCTAATTTTTGGTATTGTAGATAATTGTTTGATAGTAGATGAGTTTGTTGACTCTGGGAATTAGCCTGGTTCCTGTTTGATAATGATTGTATCCACCGATTGTTTGAATTGTTGTTGTCAAGACAATGTGAATCTGCAGAGTGAATATAACAATCAAGTTTTGGGTTATGGGAGCTAGGCATATGTGTTACATATAAATAATTGCAGCCTAGTGAATGTTGAGATAAAATTTTTATTGTGTTCTAAGTCACATATGGTTATATTTTGTGATGGCTTCCATTAAAATTTAGGTATATTCATTTAATTTATTTTCTTATACACATGCAGCGTCATCAATTTTAGATGTGTTAATATTGTTGTTAGCAGTTGTTAATATTCTAAGACAAAGTAGATCTCATCTCCATGTATTATTTTAGTAACACATTTTTAATATTTTTATCAAACATATTTCTGCTTTTGTGACTTACATGTGGTTACATATTGTTATCTTTTCTTTTTTAATAACGAATATTTGAAATAAAATTTGCTTTCAAATGTGGTATTACTTTTTTCCACTTTTTTCTAATCATGCAATATAAAAAAAATATATAACTTCAGCATCTTGGCAGAGTTCAATAACAAAAATAGTGGGTATTAGAAATCTTATTCTGCTATTTTAATTGAAACAAATATATAATTTAAACTGAATTTATTTATATGGATTCATTGAGTATAATTTAATTAACACTTAATAGGATAATTAACACTTAATAACATAAACCCAGAAATCATATTCGATTAAGGCCCGAGTCCACTGTTATTGGTACAACTATCATTTTGCTGACTGATTAATTTAAAACTAAATAATAACCTAATTTCATTGTTTAGATTGAGATGTGTTCAACAATATAATGCAAAGGATTTTTTGATTATAACAGTAAACAAGGACTTAAAAGTTTTACTTAGAACCTGAACAGCTTAATGCAGGTGGTAACCCAGTCATTATAATGGTAATTCCCAAATCATTTCTGGGGACGGGACAGTCTGCTCTGCCATACAATCCCCAACCACGACAATCAAAGAGCTTTCACTTTGAGCTGTTTCATTTTGGGATTCTTGCGTTTCTGCTGACGTTTTTGCTCCTTCAGCTCCCAACGGCGTTGTTTCTCGGGGTCATCTTCCTAAAAAATATATATTCATGGAAATTACAGTCATTTTATCTATTACTAAAGACTATTAATGATTGTTACCATCTCGACAGGTAATAAGTTAATTCATTTGTGTCTGTGGAATACATCGAAAAGAACTGTCCACACCTGCAACCATGACATGCTGGCAGGTCTTAGTTACATCTGGGGTTACGGACGGTACCAGTGAAAAAAAATGATCCAAGTTACATGCTTACTTGAACCATGACTTAAAGAGCTGCGTGGTCGTAGTGAATAATCTATATTAAATAATATAAACAGAGGTTAAAATTTTGTGACGTTGTACATATATGCAGAGGGTCCGGAACCATGACACCAATTTTAATCATTTGAAAAGTACATTATTATGGGTGGACATCGGTTATATATTCTACTAAGACAGAAAATTGTTCAACCCGATGCGAATAAATATGTAAGTAGTTATCAAATACGTACAGCCAAGATGCGTTCCTTCTCTTGTTTCCGTTTCTCCTCGCGTCGTTGCGCCGCCTGTTCGGCGCGGGCTGCGTGCGCGCCGCGTAACCACGCCTCCGCCACTTTCTGACGACGCTTCTCGCATTTAGCTAAGGCCTACGACAGATTAAATATAATTGTGTTAAATGATTTAACACAGTGATAAAATTTTTCCTTAATACAAAATTATCACTGTCACTAATTAACACAGGTTTTTTTTCGTTTCTACTCCACACATTTCCTTCAAAAACATCTCCAACAATCACAATCCCTCACACTTATGCTTTGTCAATATAAACATTTAAATATACTATACATATATACATTGATTTAAACTGATTTATATACAATTACTCAATTGCTATGGAAGAGCAGGGCTCCAATTCCTATCAAAATACGGATGTATGGAGCTCCGTAACCGTAACAGAAACTAACGGATATCCGAAATAAAAATGTATCTGAAACCGTAACCGAATCCGATAAAAAATTTCGAATAATTTCGGATAAGGGCAGTCTAAATGAAACACGTTATGACAGGTTTTCGCTGTCTGAACTTTAAGCATTTTGTGAGTTTTTATTATTTATTTTTTAAGGTTTTTTTCCCATTATTATAATACCAAATAATACCTAGACAGAAAGTCAAAATGTTATCTTGTAATTTATTTATATTTATCATTTCAACATAACAACAAACAAATTTGTATAGAATAGCATATATAAACCAAATACATTATAAAGTTTGTTTACAAATCCAAACTCATCTAAATTCCGTAACCGAAATTATCCGAAACTTGGATAGTCGGAAATAGTTTCATATCTGTAACCGAAACCGGTAAAATATTATTAATATATCCGTATCCATATCCAGATCTAAGCTTTCTATCCATAACATTCCTAATCTAAAGCATCTACGATGTTTATAATAGGCGAACTCCGATTATTTCATATTACGTAACTTAAAGTAGTATATTGAAATATACAGGGCGGTCCAAAAAGAATATACGTATTTCAAACTGATATATTTAATAAACCGTAAGACATACAACTGTGGAACTTGGGACACATATTTATGGAACTCTCTAGTTTAGATTACAGGTGTTCAATGTGTCCTCCACCAGCGACACGGACGATATCACACCGATACTCAAAT
>DWPT01007211.1:0-10945 GCA_018251895.1 Agathymus mariae mariae | reverse complement strand
ATAATACCAATAATAATATTAACGACTTAATAATAATATTGATAATATAATCTTTACACAAAGCCCTACCACCAAGCTGGCTGGCTCCTGTCGTCTCTTACGACACCCCGTTCTGCCAGCGTAGGATTGGGGGGAGTATTCCAGGCCGCCTCAAATGCCGGCCATAAATGCGAACTACCGATACTTTAACACATTTTTTAAATTATTTTCTGCTGATAACGTGGACTGAAAATGGTCCTGCATTTTAATTTTAATCGAAATCGAAATAAAGTTATCGAAAATTATAATTGTCATTAAATAACCCTATAAATAGGTCATGAAGATTAAAAATACAATTGCCATTTCCACGTACCTCGTGGCTACAACGGTACTATCATGGTGAACACGTCCACTGAAGCCGGTCACAAACGTGACGTGTCGCTACAATTTTCCTTCGATAATGTAACATGTCTATTAGTTAAATGATAAACTATTACATATCATAATATAATTTTGTGTAATATTTATAATTTTGTGTACTTGGTCGCTAGCCGACCATATCAACGATTATATTTCACATAAAATTGGAATACCAAACAAAATAGAAATTTAATGTTTTACAGGGCTTAAGGTGATAGCCTGCACATGCCCTCACCTCGCTTAACATCGGAGAAGCTGGAACGCTTTACAGATGGCCAATATGTAATGTTCTTATTAAATGCAATAATGTAAGTGATTTCATTCGGACACACTCCGTCAAGTGGCCACCGACGTGTTGCCTTATTTTACGCGACCGCTGGTCTTGTTTCGTTTTACTTAAGATTTTGTAATTAAATTGTCATTAAAATATCGTTAACATTTATAACAATAGTCTCATAACTTCAGTCAGTATCAGTATCACAGCAAACACGTTAATTAGAATTATATTTTTGAACGGTAAACGCCGTGCCGTGCGAAGGGTCTGCTGAAGTGATGGTGATAATGGCATGATGTTTGTATACGGACAACTGAATTGGCGCGCTAGCAATCACACTTTGGGTAGTTAAGGAAAAGTAAACCTATATATATCATAACCTGACACATTCTTCCCATTTATTTAAACAAAACTAACCTGTGAATAGTCATAGAATCGTTACTTGCGTCGTTTATAAAAACTTACTTCTAGAATCGAAACAAGCACAAACATAAGTGCCTCATGTTGTATTCTTACTTACTTGTATTGTACTGTAATTGTATAGTGATTTACTAACCGGCTGCCTGCCGCCACAGAGTTACTAGTAACTATTTCAACCAACAACTACGTTGCTCCGACTACGGAAACTTGAGTTTTTGTCAGTGTCACGACATCCACCAAAATTCGCGATATGTAAACAGCATTGCAAGCGGCGCCGGCACTTACAAAACCATTACCTCCGATTAAGTAACCTTGCACGTTTACCTGCACCCGACAGGTTGGTGATCGAACACAACAATTACCTTAACACCAGGTAACGGCGCAGGTAACGTTGTGTTAACTACCTGTCCCCGTCAAATATTAATATTAATAGTATGTTATTGTTCCGGATTCGGAGAGAGGATTGCAATATTGTAATGGGAAGTTACAATTTGTTTTAATAACTGTAGCTTCGTTTAGTACAGGGTCAAAAGACTAAACATTTACCTTATACAAGTATAAAAACCAGTTTTTTAACGTCGAGCCAACACGACTGAAGCTAAAACTTTCAAATTTTAAACACACCAAAAAAACTAAGAAAGGAAATTTCACTCTCATGTGCTTAAAATTTGTGTGAATATTTATCAATATTGAAATTATATCCATGAGAACAGATGTACGGTGGTCCAGTTAAAAATTAATAAACGGACAAAACAAACAGTAGAACAGTATCCGGAAGCGAACCGAGGGGGGTCGCTAGTGACGTTATAAATTATACCCACGTCAGACACCCACGAATATAATTATTACCTTATACCAGTAGGGTAATTATGGAGCTCAATCAGATATTGCACTTGCTGTTCATTACCACCACCATGTGTAACACCATAGATAGGTATATAACAATCTTATTATTATCAACGCTCTTATGTTGCAGAATCCATTTAGTAGTGTGAAAATATACACAAACTGTCTGTTAAAATTAAAAACCGAAGTCAACCGAACTCGTGAAAGGAAAAACAATTCACGTACTGAAAAAATCTACTCACTGAAAGCTCCCTTCCGCCGCGGCGCCGCTCTCTACGAGCCGACCGACACTCGACTACACGCACCGCGCACCATACACCGCTCACCACGCACCACGCACGGTACGCGAGCCGTGCGTCGAAAACCCGAACGCACGCCGATAAAATAGTATAAGCACACGCGACAACGTTACACACAACAACGGAACATGACAACGTAACTTAATTAATTAATCGACTTGTTACATTGTAGCGTAATTGAGCCAAGGTACAAATACGAAGCCAAGGAATTTATGATTTAGATAAACGACACGAGTTTAATATGTATGCTTCACGAATCCAGTCATTGCCGTTCGTTAATCATAAATGGCGACTGCAATTAAATGACAATGAAGTTGTTTAATGGTTACGATTCGTTTGTTATCGCACAGAATAAAATCGCACCACGCATTTAATTAGCACCGGTGGCGCATCGTTTGTAATATAAATACTAAAATCAAAAGTACTTTTTAAACGGTACGTAGTAATGAAGTGCAATAGCGGACGGCACTGCCACGGTCGTCACGGTGAAACGACGGCAGTGCAATGACGATCCGGCGATAGCACCAGATAATGAACAGCTGACTTTGCGGCGTGCGACGCGATACCGATGTTTGTACGACGCTATACGCCTTAGCTCACACTTAGCTACATTATATAATACTCTTTACAGACGTAATCGGATGTATGTCATACACATTCTGATTTGACAACATTAATAATAATAACGAGTTAGACCTGGTGACAGAAGTTTATCTGTCACAAACTGTTTGTTTCGGTTGAGGCCTTAGTGTAGCCGACAGAATGTAGATATCTGTTTTCTAACTATGTCTACCGAAACTTAAACTCTTCGAAGTTACTCGCCAATCAATACAAATTAATAGAGTATGTATGTTAAAGTATGTTTGGCGCTACGAGCGGGATCGAAGTGAATCTAATTGAGCGAACATGAATAAAATATAGTTAGGTCCGCTGGCTATAACGTTACTTATAATCTAAAAGTTTAATTTAACTAACACACGATAAAGTACAAATTATAAATGTAATTATATGTAGTACTGTCAGCTCGCAGCTCCAGTGGCACAACGACCGATGACGCCCCATTCATAGTTACCCTTCACTGTCGGACGGTAGTTTCTAAATATAAACATATGTTCGGATACACACCTCCGCAGTAGGACTTCCTGTTTTGCGGGTAGCATGGTTAATGTCATCACAGATTCCTACGACCTGGCAACAAAAAAAAAATTGTTAAGTAATTGGAATTAGAACCCGCAACCCGTCGCCATGGTAGGTAGACTCGCTGCCGATTACATTATAAAAAATCATCAACTAATGATTAATTCTAAGAATTCGTATTCGATATGGAAACAATGCCGGGAAGGAAGGGTATTTGATAGACACAAATATAATTTGCAGGTATAGAGCCCTCTGACGTATTGTTCAAACGAGGTGACTCGCATTCTGGTTGTTGGAGGACGTTATCGTAATCTTATTAGCCCTTTGATGCGTCACGTTCGTATCACGGTGCATTGTGTTTGCGCCATTTACCGATGAGAACAATAAAATTTTTTGTGTTTCACAGATGTTGCCAGTTTGACGTGAATATTTCAAGAAATATTGTCTAAAAACAAGGTTTGTCCAAGAACATTAACGAAATCCTGATGGGGCATCTCGCTGCAGTTTTGGAAGAGGAGACTCAGATTGGGGACCAAAGGATTCATGGAATCCAAGAATCATTACGCATTCATGCCTGCTAGGTCTTGGAACCACTATATGTACATGCGACGGACGATTACCGACGTGGTTTCAGTGAAAAATCCCACACAACCCTGTCATTCAATTAACCTCCCTCGGGTCTCTTTTGAAGATTCCTCAATACACCAATACCCGCTACAAAAAATAGTAGTGTATTAAATTATTATTAGGAAAGGAGAGATTTTAGTCTGACATATCGGTCGAGTTGTTGTGACGCCGTGTCGTTGCGTTCGAATGAATATTTACTAGTCCGTTCTGGAAAATTTACCTTTGTCAAAGGTAATGTCGTGATGATATTTGAATGACCATTTAGTTACTAAATATACAATGGATATTTCATTTTTGAAATTTCAATTATAAATTTTGTGAAAGACACCCGATCAATTCAAAGTTAGGCTTTCATTTTTCATTAAAATATATTTATAAACTTTCCAAGGAATAAATAAATGCAAATAAATTGTTTACACAATCCGAACAACTTTGGGGCTAAATAAAAAATGGGAGTGAAGATGTGATCGCCATAAGACCCTTCACATGGAGCTGTTGGTTTAATAACCTGGTTCAGGATACTAACTATCACACTAGCACATCGCGGCCGGCGGTCGGCGGCGGAGGTCAACGCGCTGATAACCTCGACTAACATCGACTTAACTAACACCGCGCAGGGGCACGACACTTTTTATTGGTTTACACTGAACCTTAACAGGCAACCCATCTGGAACACTACCACAATACATACCATCTTTATTTGTGACGTTCACATACTCATACATCATTATTTTCTGTATCGTGAGAGGCACGACCACACGACCGAGCTCGAGAATGGACCGGTGAAACTATGATTGGCAGGTAGTACTATGTACGCTAACAACTTAATTATGTGACGGTTTATTACCATAATAAAATCCAATAATCTTATCACTAGCGAAACTTGCCCATGCCAGGTAGAGAATTTATCAAGCAAAGGTCCTTGACTGCAAAATACCTGACTACCAACTTTTAAAAACAATCGTAAGAAGGTTACAGGAATTGCAAGACAGTTAACAAGAGCCTGTAATTTTTCTTTGTGAATTTGCTTAGTTTTCGACTATCAACATAAATTTATAATTTATATAATTTTTGTACACATACCAAAGGTTCCATCGTTCTGCACCCGACACTTATGATAATGTTTATGACGCGTCATAGTTGGGATTATTAAAGGGGGATATTAGGTTATAAGTATATTGTGTTTAATTGTTAAAAAGTAGCGCATGCACGAATTTCGTTGGTTCAGAGCTGATAGTTAATTACTGCCCGTATTATAAAAAAGGAAAAAGAGGTTGTCACAATAACTCTTTTTTATTACAGTGCAGCGCAGACGAGCTGGCGAACCAGCAGTTTTAACATATTTATATGTGTAAGAACAACCAGCGAAGTTTTATTATTACGTCGGCTACCTTCTAGTGTAGTCTAGTTCGTAATGTAATCCTCAGGATTAATTACATTGGTCGGTACACAGTTAAGCGAGCTTCGACAGAATAATGTTAGCACCATCGTCTTGTACCTCGTTTACTACGGTGCACCACAAGCAGAGATGATGGAATTCTGGATGGATGGATTTCCTTACATCTCAAATAATATTTTATTTAAAATATAATTTCAGTACGCACGCACAACAAAAACAAAATAAATGCGTGCATTAGTGTATCAGTGTTACCTATAAAAAAATTGGACCTTGAATTGAAAAAGTTATTTTTGTTCGCATATTCATATAATCCATCCATCATATGATGTTATATAACAAAACCACATTTTACAAATTGATATATAACGACTACTCCAAAGCCCAGTTTGTAGATAAATGTTTGCTTGTTGAATAAATATTTTTATTTTCATTTCATTGAATAACAAAGCTCAGTCGGTCTACACGCTACATTATATACGTCGGTGTAGGCTTCGTGGTCGGTAGTGTAATACGAGCACGCCTAGCGTACGCAGGATTGGGTAAATTAATCAATGTCCATCGGCCGAGCGCTCGCTCGAGTGAGGTGCCTTGTTTTTCAGTCACCGTAGTGTGTGTGAGCACGGCCAGCTCCGAGGGGATCGATTGCGTTGTATTTTAAGTATTTAGAAAATAGTTTCACTTGAACGACAAGTAAAAGTTACATTGTACATTTATTTATTACTGTACTTTATTACTGTACTAGCCGCCGATCCCGACTTCGTTCGGGCTCAACAGTCAATTACCGTATATCGTATAGCCTATGTCCATCCGAAATAACGTATTTTTCGAATGGTAAAATAATTTTCCAAATTGGTGCCGTGCCTCCGGAGATTAATTGCTGCATTTACACATACTCACATTACTCGCACTCTCTCTTCGTTATATTAAAAATGTTTAACGTTATTCCTTAACTTATCATTATAATTGTGTGTTGCAGCATAATTATAACATGAACCACGTGTGATTTAAGCCAACTAAAATATTGCATATCGACTGCGGACAGAAGCCACACGGTCGATTTGGTCCAGCGGGTGGTTCGGTTTCAGCTAAAACTGTTCTTTATTCTCTGACAAACCCTTGTTTGTGTCCGCAGCAGCAGCAGTAAACGAGATCCACAAAACTGACGTCTGGGACCTCGTGTCGTCACGAGTAATTACAGTAAGTGCAGTTATATCGAATATGAAGTAGCGTTATTTTGGTTATAACGTAAACTCAACTTTTATGTAAGCTTAAATGCAGCTTTATGCGAATTTAAAATTATTAACGAAGACTGCCACCAACCTAATCTTGTTACGACGTTGTGCACCGTGTCCTCGGTGGCGGTGTCCAGGGCTGCTACTTCGACATCACTATACAGTTTTTATTAAATATAATATTAATTATTGGTCTGATTATGATAATCTCGAAAATATTTGCATGAATTTTTTCAGTAGGCAGAAGGAAAGTTTAGGTAAACAAGAAAAAATAAATTATGGGGCAAACCTTAAACGTTTAAAACAGTTCTTTGGTTAACTAAAGGATAGTGATCCCCGAAGTGAAGTAGGAGCGGAATTTCGTTTTATTAACTGACACATTATAATTTCAGCAATCGGAAGAGAACAAAATAGATTTTAAACATCATTAACTTAGTCCAACGTCGCTTTAAATGTCAAACTAAACCCAGAGCTTGTCCAAACAATGTGAGTCGCTCAAATTGGAATATTCAAATTCCTTGTAAGTGATGGTTGAATCGTTTTGTTTTGGTCCAAATAAGGACAACGATATCGTGGCGCGTGAAGCGGGTCACCGATTGTCTGTGAAGGACGTCGGCGTCGGTGGATAGAACATGTCTGAGTAATATGTTGACCTTCTCGTCACGACGGTACTGCCTACGGACTGTTTTTGGATTTGATGGACGATATATAAACTTTTTGATAATAAATTATTAAATAAATTTATTCAAGAGCCTTTTTTCCACGTAAAGCTGTGCTCGAAATGGCTTTGTATTTCGGTGTTGAGAGTAGCATTGAGATATCAGAGATCTGCAGGACACAGCTCTCTTCTCGTAATTAATTAAAGATAAATTATAATTCGTAAAATTTAAGCCAACATAATATTTTTCAGTCTCGTGCAGGAAGAAGAGGATAACTAACAAAAGGCAGCTCAAACAAACGGCCTGGCAGTGAGCGGCCAGCAGTCTGCAGCCATCGATCGGTCGCAGTTCTCTGTTTGGGGCGGTAACGAACACATTTTTTCAGTGAATCCGCACTCACTGCACCTTTTTGTTTCGAGTGCATTCATTGTTCGCATAATGCAAGTACTCGTGCCAGCAGTAATCACGCTGTCTAGTGCTTCCCGACCTTTTCAATTGAAAAACGTACGGCACCGAGCCACGCGAACTTGTTACTGGTGCGTGTTGTGCGTTTGGCGGCTGGCGGGACGACAGTGTTCTTTTATTCAAACTTTATATTTCGTTTTCGCTTCACGTAGCCATTTCCCAGAATGAAAAGTACGTAGAGTATTTTAACGTTTTATTTTCCTTAACGTTAACTCCAGATATAGTTTAGTGGTTAATGTTAAATCTGTTCAAACAAACAGTCAGACAGAAAAAAAAGTCTTAAAAATATGTTGAAACCTCTAAAACTCCGCTCACGTTTACAGGATTTTTCTAGTATAAACAAAATGTATTGGGCTATTTGTAATGTAGCACCTCACTTGTCTCGCCGTCCACTATCCAAAACACTGAAAACCCCTACTGTACTCTTTGTACGCACTCATAATTATTTGTTCGTCACTGCCGATCAAATATGCCCAAGAACAACTCGATTATAATGCCTATGCTATGTGTTTAGAATACAGAATAAGTTACCGGAGTACTTGAAATTTTTACGTAATAACGTTTTTAAAGAGTGGATGAGGAAATTGTTATTAAATCTGAATGTTTATATAATAATAAAATAATACTTTGATACCAAGGACATTTCCAAAATAACAAACCTTCTGTTTGTTTGTATTGAAATATTATAGTTCTAGCATTCTATTATATAATTTTAGCTGAACATTATAAGTATACATATACATTGCTACCTGCAATGAGTACCCGTTGCAGGTGAAATGTAAAATGTCCAAAGGAATTAAAAAAGCTACTTTTGTATAAGAATAAAATTGTTACAATAAAGGAAAATCCATATGCTATAAATATGGCTTTGGGTTGGCTATGGGATAAATAAACTATGAATATCTATCCACTTGGGCGGAATCTATTATTACCGAAACGCAGGCTGAAGTATATCCCGTAAAACCGCATTCGGCATACGAAAAAACCCGGTGCGTGATATGTAATGTTAGCTGAATATTTTACATGCAGCCAACAAGTACGACATGCACTCTAAAGTTAGAAATACTAAAAAATGCTAAAACTACTACTACAAATGATGACCATGAAATTACGACGCAATGTTCACGTCGGGGAAGCCAAGGGAACAGTTCGCGTGTTAGCGTCGAGCCGGGCTGGTTGACTGGAAAACGCCGCCACGACCTAATTTAGCGGTGAACTCGCGCAAACATCATAAGAGCATGATTTAAAGCTCCATAACATGGCATGCGCGCACCAAATGTCCGTAATTCTGAGGTATAATATGTCGTAAGTCTCAATCTAACCAGCGCTAACTCCAGTACTAACTGTGGGCCCATACCGCTGTGTCGTCTGAGACTAAGTTTAGTTTAATATTATTGGTTATTGAAATATAAAGTTCCTTCGTTGAGTTGCTGAAATAAACAAAAAGACATTCACATTATCGAAACCTATACATTGAAAGTATCTTTTAAGTTCTATCACGTAAATTAAATTGGTAATTTTAACTCGATAGTTATGGAATTAGAGGGAGATACCGATGCCGAGAAAACTCAGAATTCATCCCAAATTTAATTTATATCGCTTTTATCTTAAGTTCGAAGTGTGTCCATAAGAATCTAGGTGAAATATAACATTTAAGGTTGTGAATTGTTACAAGGAAACCCCGTTTTCTTTTATAATTTATTATTATTTAGTAAGTGCGATGAAAACGTTGTTTGATACTAAATAACTTAATGATTTAGTCCACGAAGAAAATTAGCGGACATGTTGGTGGCGGGACCGCCGTCACCGTCAGGAGAGCCGGTGTAAATGCTTTCTTTCAGCGGCAACATGTTGGATGACAGTAAACTCTGTCGGCAACGAGTTAACTAGCCACCGAAAGCAACCAGTGACCGTCTAGTACCGGACTGTGGGAACTGCGAGTGCAACAGAAACATGTCTACTTCATTAACGGTCAATGGCGCGTTATTTTGACAACTAGGTAAATAACCCGGCAGTGATACGCATACACTCTGGGTTAAATTAGTGGTTCGAAACTCCACGACCTCCAAGTGGAAGCACCTGAGTTGGTGTTGTAGAAATAGGGGTGGTTGGTTTTTCTTCAATGATAGAGTTCCTTGTCTAGTGTAGGTAACGCATTCAATTATGTAGTGATAAGATCATCCTCGGCACGATGTTGTTTACGGGTACGGTTTGGCGCAAGCTTCTATCACGTGTGTGGCATAATAATAAATATTTTATATCGTTTACGATCATAAATATCGTTCGACTCGTTCAAGTGGAAGCAAAAGTTGCATCAGTTAGTAAGGTCATGATATAATAGTAATAGTGCTATGAATTCACCGTGATACGGATCATGAAACTATGACATAGGCATTAACCTAGTAGAGGATAAATAATTATCATTTAATCTAATGTGCTGTGTCAATCATGATTGACAATACAGTAACGTTGAGTGCGGTTTGGAAGTATGGATGTAGAAATCTTTGATGGGATAAAGCGCTTCCGATACCCCTAACTGAGAAGTTAAGAATGTCGATCGAAATTGTTGCGGCGTGATAGAATACATTCAAGCGTCCTCAGGCTAAGCCGTTCGACTCATTACCGTGGCCGTTATCTTCATAAGACAATTATTCCACTGCTAATCTAGGATCTTCTTTCACTTTAAACAGATTAAGAAACCAGGTAAATGCTGACTGTCAGACGTGAAAATTAAAATTATCGTCAGATATAAATCGGACTCGAGTCCTTCGTGTGGAAGTCCAGCTTTCAGAATATCAGGTATGAATTCTAGAATTTTTCCAGGTTCACTGGCACCGGCCTTTCACGGCACCTGGGGAGCGGCCCCAGGTGGCGGATGGGGGGAAGTCAATATTAAAGTTTGGCCTCTAATTCGATAGCCGACGAAGTCTGATAGGCGCTCTGATCAACGAAGGGTGTGGTTGTCCCACAAAGTGGGGTTTGTGCGGAGGGATAACTACCCCCCATGGAAAAACCAATTGTTACGAAACGGACCACGAGAAAGATAAGATCCGATCTCAAAAACGGCAACTCCAGGTGTGAATTAACAAACATATCAATTACTTCATGGTATGCTTTCTGTTTAGACCTGGTGCACTACGCCAAGTTCACTATGATTTGTGGCGATACTTTATAGGAATCGCAGCGCT
>DWPT01007210.1:0-10946 GCA_018251895.1 Agathymus mariae mariae | reverse complement strand
CGTGTCAACAGGCGACGGTAACCGCTTACCATCAGGTGGCCCGTCCGCTTTTTCGTCAGCTCTTCAAGGCATAAAAAAAAAACGCAGCGAAACTCAATAAAAGCTGAAAGAAGTATCGTGACTCGGCGTGGCAATTGTTGATCACGAGCGAAATGTTCGGTCAGGGACATTAGTGAAAGTCGCAGATTCTGACAAGATAACAACATCATTTAGATAGCGATGTAAATTCATATTTTAAATTTATTTATGAGACTCTTCACACTAGGAAACCGTCAAGTGCCTATTCGAATGACCAATAAATTAGTCAGCAGAAACTCAAAAATGACATTATAGCTCCAACCGTAATGTGAATGTTATGAAAGGAGCAATAAGCGTTAGAATTCAGATTACTTGCTGAAATAATGTGTTTACCGCAACACAATATGTCTTAGACGACATCAAGAACCGACCTCAAATGTAACTTATTTAGTCATTACAGTGTAGCAAACAGATATAAAGCCTATCTGAGCAAGTAAAACCACCTCCAATGGAGTTCTTATTTGAGGTTTGTCACTAATATATTGAGGTCTTCATCCGTCCAATGAGGGCTTAAATAATATTATATTATGTAAGACAATTATTTCCACGTTATATGGGGCAATATAAACTTTTCATATGGCCATTATAATTGACATGAAATTAGAAATATAAAAGGTTTATTTATAATTATATAAGACATTGTTACTGGATTATGTTTCCAGGTTTCCTCCTGTGTCCGCTTACTTATAGTTAATTTTCATTGGTGTGATGATTGTTGATGCCCTTCGCTTTGAAGTATTAAGTACGTCTATTGTTTACTACAGACTTTCGTGAATTGTATATTAATACTTAATGAGTAAAAGTAGTGTGGTGAAATATAATTCTGGCCTTCATAATTACTAGGGAAAGCTTGTACTCAGCGGTAAGCAACAAATGGTTCGTAATAAAGCAGTAATAAAATAGTCCAGCAAATTTTTGTGGCATTAGCATGCGCTTATGTGACCGCGTACAAGGCGTCGTCGAATGAGCTTGCACTGTCACCAACTAGTAATGTGAGCATGCTTTTTGATTCGTTACACAAAATCATCACATTGTGTCAGGCTCCCACCAATCTACCACGTGGTTATTGAGCCATTTCAATATTTTTTCCATTGAGAATATAGTAGGTACTATATTATATAGTATAGGTTTTATATGGTATAGTATATATTATATAGTATAATAGGAACTAGCTAACATAATAGGTACCTACTTAAATTGTATTTATTAATTTTTAATATAAGTAAATTTCTGTACTTCTTTTGTGCAACTTACTTTTCCTTGCACGATACTTTAAGTTCGCCTCATAAAGTTGTCTGGAAGAAATCGCTGCTTAGCGTGTGTGCTTAGTTATTTTGTAACGTTGACAAACGAGCCAATCAGCTACGTGTGATACTCGGTTATCATCGCCCAACCTCATCAATAACACCAGATTCGTTACAGACGTGTTGTTAGCCGAAATGGAAAAAGGGCACACGTTAGGTAAGTGACTCTAAAGTAGTGCAACTCATTTACATTAAAACGTTGCACAGTTCATTTTAGAAGTAGAATGATGGCTAGCAAGGCTGGTAAAGAATCTTACCACCAATCGTAACGGCCCCGACATCGTTGTTTCATATATTGATCAGCAGGATGAATCACGACAATTGATTCAGGTACATTGCGAGATTGAATGCCTTCGTCAGCATATTCGCCTTCATATTCGTCTGGAATACGAATCCTATTCGAGTCAAACTTTATACAGAATCTATTAAAAGAGAGAATGAGATTTTAAAATTGTTTAAGGACAAATAACAAATGACTAAGTACAGTAAACCTGCGTCTTAAAAATGTAATCAGACATATTACAGAAATATACTCTCAGGATAAATGTATCATAAAAACTTTGTCGTAGATTTCGCTACCATTAGGTGACACTTCTTAGAGCACGCAGTATTCACAGAACGCTTAGATGGATGGTTTATGATAGGCACAACGAGTAGTAGTTTTTATAGATAAATAAAGGCGTCAAAAGTAGCACCGCATCATATCATTTACAGAGATCAGGCGTTACGGTCACGTATCGCTCCACTCCCACGTCTTAATTGACCTATTTCGTGTGAGATGTTACACGCACTACACAGAGACGCCGCTTCTGGGATAGCATCACCGCGGGACGTGACGCCGCCTATCGTACCTTGTACCTACACTTACTCTATTCCTGTCACACGTATTCGAGAGACATCATGTTTCTTATGGTCTTTAGCAAAATATTGTTCATAGTCAGCGAGGTTAAATTTGGTTCGAAGGTATTGTCCTTACAGTATTTTCTTTCTCTTACTTGCCGTGATACGGACGAGTCAAAGACAAAAAATTTAAAAGTTGTTAACTAACTTAAACTAATACTTAAGTTTCGACGTCAATTTTAATTTCGTTCGATCGTCTTCTTGGTTGCTCTTTTTCTTTCTGTGTAAAACATTGTACCCACTTTTAATTTCGTCTTTTCGTTTAGACCTTGTAGGGCCTTAGAACTTTATGTCTAAGTTAAAATTACAAAATGCATTCATAACTGAAATGGAATAACGTGAATTTTAACGCATATGTAATGCGTTGGTAGATATATTGTTGTGACATATAATATACTTACGCGTTTAGATGAAGATGATGAATACTAAAAATCTTCAAATGAAAATAAAATACCCAGATTTAAAAAAAAAGCTTTGATGTCTACTCAGCCATCTTGATCGTATAAGACTGATGTCACATTTATGACCGAGAGTGTATGCGGTACACGATCGTGCTGGAATCTCTCGTATTTGTGGTTAATGTGTGAAGTTTTGTCACGACGCAAATCATGAGGTGATGGTTTAATGTTGTCATGTAACTCTCATCTTGTACTCCTATTAAATGCATTTCTATTCTGTCTTATCTTTAATTACTGGTTTGTGATAAATGAACTGCTGTTCATACGTTACGGTTTATATAGGTATACTATAATCTAATTTATTTATTATTTTTATCAAATAAAGGATTTTTTTACATAAAATAAGTGCTTGACAACAATCCCACCTGATTGTGTGTAAAGTCTAAGATGTTGAACGTATTAACTTTAAAAAGCATATTCAATTTCCTTTTGAAGACTCCCACACGGATGATTAACTAATCTGTTAATTTTATACTTATAGCGTTAATAGTTATAACGAATAAGTAGCTTTTTTATTCATTTCTAAAAGATTCTACCGACGCACTGCCTTACAACTTATTTACTTAACATTTATCAATTGCTTATTTTCATGTTCCTCAGAATATTATAAGATGTTGTAACCATATCGGAACATCACGACGAGTGTTAACATTGTAGCTGCGGCGCTAAGAACTAGTATGCCATTAAGGTTTATTGTTCCTCACTACGCCCTACTGTCTTTATAAAGGTCCCATTTAAATTTGTGTGACTTCGCATCACTCGCGGACCACCCTGCCGTCATCTATCTCTCACCGCGATCTCCACAAACCGTCACAACGATCGATTAGATTGTCTTGTGTGGCCTTTATTTTACGCATTTCGAACTGTGAAATTGGTTACACGTGAGAAGCGCTCTGATGATTTGGGTGTTTTACGCTGTAGTTTTTCTGTAATAACGCTGTTACATAATATCATGGAATAGTTTACTTAAATTATTACGTTCAATTTAGGCTTAGGTGATAAAACATATTATTTCAATTGAACCTATTGCTTGAAATTTCGGTGAATGGCCTCTACTTAGATTATATTTGTAGTTTTTATTGATATTTGTTAACTTTGGTACTTGTTGATTTGTAATAATATCTTCAATCGTATATCATATAATCAATCTTGCCAAGGGTGATTACCTGGGATCCAAGTGCGGCATATGGTACATCTTCACCTCCTAAAGACCTTTGTTGAGGACACAATTTAATCAACAATGTGTTAAATTTACAATGGCCGCCGAGATCTGAATTTTGTGTGCTTTTAAATGTTTATATTTCAATACTTTATTTCAATGATTTAATATTTTAAATATGGAATGCTTAATATAAATATAGTTAAAATTATCTAGTGAGAATAACATAGGTTAATAATAATCAGTAACAGATGAGATTGTTTGTTTCTGTTCATATATCTATTAAATATTGTGCATTTTACACGTTTTTTTGTATTTCATTGCTTTGTGTCATACATATTGTTGTTATAGTGAAGTAGATTGAGATGCGAGTATAATAAAACATATGATTCCCGTTCGGAATGGAGCCATCCGGCTTGTCTCATTGATTTATTAGGACGTGAACAGACGTGCTCGTGTGTCGCGGACCCAAGGGGCCGCAGGTAGGATATACAAACTGGCTGAATGTTTGTTGATGTTGTTAATTAATTATACACCTCGGTCATATGGTAATTAGTTAACTATACAATGGAGGCTATCTATAGTAAGTCACATTTATATATTTTTCATATGTTAATATTTTATATACGTTTGGTCGATTTAGTTCATATTTATGTTTATATTTATGTTGTTTATATTTATAGACTCAGTATATTTATGTTGTCGATATTTGTTTCTCATACTTATGCTACGATCCGGTAAGTGGCAATTAAGTACAAGAATAACAACTGAATAACAAGGACCCTCCCCGGCTCTGTTCGAGTGGCGTTTACTACTCAAGGCAATGAGACGTGCGCTTAGCATGGTCACTTATTTTTGTTGAAATTTTCATCCAAAAACTACCATTGAAATTATTCATTTTTCCGGTGAATTTTTCAAATATATTTTTCGTGCAAACCTTTGACTGAATTACGAATACAAAAAAAAGAAAGCAGTCAAGTCATGAAGACGTTCTAAAGCGATTATCTTAAATGTATGCGGCTGACCTATCTTAAATGTTGACTCAGAAATTATTCTTGTATCCATTTCTTTAATAATGTTAAGTTTAAATTCCAAAGGATTAAGTTTTTCTTTTCTTCTCTTCTACAGAAATTTCTTTCTTTTCTTCTCCAGAAAATCAGTTTTCCTTTTTAAAATCGCGTAACTCCGGGTTCGCGTAACTAAAGGTTAACAACAGACAACGTCTCATCAACCATACCAAATGATACTGCAGATCGTTATACATTTTTTTTATCTCAATTGAAACATTATTTATCATACTATAACATGAACATAGTGATAACTTTTACAGTATTACAGAATTAAATCACCTACCTTTTAGGAAATGTATACTTAAACATCTGATATGAAAATCAAGAAAGTTTACTGAAACAATAAAAGTTTAATGAGGTGATACCTACCAAGTTGACGTTCGAATCAAGGGTTGAACATTAGTCTTGTGAGAAACTGAGCAGGGTAGAGTTCGGCGTCAGTCCATTGCATCAAATATGCAGGAGTCTTTTGGGCCGATATCCCTTGAGGAAATTGACTGTTGTAACGACTGGCAAATTCAATATTACGTGGTGCAATGTATGTTTCTATCACTTTTCACCTTCACTAAAACAACGTAATGAAACAAATAATTCGTTTAATTTCCTTTCAAAGTAAGCAGACCTTACTAGGTGTGGACTAACTTATGTAATTGATACGTACTTTTAGGTGGTAACTAAAGTAGTAGACTCCTACTACTACTGAGTATCTTAATAAGTAATGTACTTCTAAATAAGTAACGTTTAATCGAAGAAATATTAAGAAACTTACTTTAATAAACGAAATCACTAAGTTATTGATTTTAACAATTCTGATAAAATTTACAAGCGAATGGTAATTAAAACTTGTATGCAGTATTGATTTGGATCGATAAATATAGTTGTAACTAACTTTACAGTGTCTTAGGGGCAGTATCAGTTAGCAACAAAAACAAATACAAGTCACACTAATTTTCCTCTGAACAAAACATGAAAGGATAAGTGGAAACAAAATCCAAACCCCGGACCCTCATCATGGCGTCGTCAGCCGGAGCAGCTGAGATAAGGAGTGGCTGCTTTTTCATGATACTTTATTCAAGCCTGGAGATTTGGTTCAGTGACAGACTAATCAGTGGTGTCAGAAGCGAGGTGCGGCGTTTAAGTATTAATGTTTAACCCTTTGTATCCGCCGCTATGCCCGACAACTGCGTGTCAATCCCATCTCCCCTTCCGTACGTCCTAGTGAATATTTTATTTTCATTAATTTGTCTGATTTGTTAACTCGTTTACTTTACGATATGGATAATAGAGAATTTTATCGATGGACAAGACATATGTCTCGTGTATTCAATACTTGTATATTCTAATTATATATTCACTGTACTTAACGCGCGTAAGGTGCACAAAAAATCAATATCCGATTAATGAGTATGATGATAATGGGATACCAACTAGGCACTTATTAAGGTAAAGAAAAATCATGTTCTGTTATGAATGCGTTATATAAAACACCGAATATAATTATTCTTTCATAAGCTTTCAAGAATCAAATAAGAAAAAATAATAAACTGACGGTAACTTACCTATGGGTTGGTTAAAATACTGTGCTGTACATGAACTATGACTGTAGATAATTTTTTTTAAATTCTATATCTCGTAATTAATTTGTAACGAATCAGAAGATAAATGATTATAATCAAATATAATATAACAACTAGGAGCCCGTTCTGTTTTCGTTCGGGTTAAATAATTCATTATTATACATATCCACTTGAGTTATAGCCTATGTCCGTCCAAAATTTGTACCTTTTAAATGGTAATAAATTTTCAAACATGTGTCGTGGTTTTGTAAATTACTAAAATTATTACTATCAAATACTCTCTTGATAGTTTATTAGTATGGTAGTATTCTATACATGATATAGTATTGTACAGAACGTAGTATAGTGTAATCATGATATAGTAAGTATATTGCCAGGAAAAACGAAAATGTTCGGAGTCACTATTGATTCTTCTGTATATCATAATGACGTAGTTGCGAGTATGATTACAACGATCACTGATGACAAACCCCGGGAGAGTAGTTTCATGCGGATATTTTAGGAATTTATCCGTAAAATCTGCCCGTGCCGCGGTTAGTGAGACTTGGGCGTAATCCGGTTAATATATGCGCAACTAAAAGGTACTGCGGCCGCGACGCTATGAGCCCCGAAGGAACGATCGGCCATCGGGTGACCGGACGCTTCGAAATAAATATTTGTTTGTCTCATCATGGTATTTTTGACTATTAAACTTAGATTCTTACAGTGTGTCCTACTCATATTGTATGCAAGTACCTCAGGTATAAAAAGGCGAAGCGAATTGTGTTAAATGAAAACATCCAAATTACTTTTGTAAACAGCCAACCAACGTAACTAGTCTTGTCTAGTCGATTAACTCAGGATTTATTTCAATTGAGTCATAAACAACTTATTTTTAAAACACTTCCTAGATATATCATTTTTACCAGATCCTCGTTGCAGATGAACACACAATTACAACATCCCGAACAACTAAAACCTTGAAAACAACAACTTATCTTTTACGTAAATATCTAGCATAATCGGGTATTTGATCGGCAGAGCAGATCATTACCAAGTGTTACGACGCAGCAAGAGATTTAAAAAAATAAAATTTTACTAAAATAAAGATGATAAAACAACTGTCACATCTTTGCCTTAATCCGGGATAAAGCCCGTCTTCTGCTCAGCAGGCAGGTCTGTTATGCGGAGTACAAAATCTCCAGGGATTCTGTCATGTTGCTAATATCGATACTGAAAAGGTAAGTTACTTTTTCTTACTGTTTGAATAACATTGATTGGTAGTCTAGTGCACAGGGAAAGTAACACTATTTTAGTAATAGACATAATCAATTAGCGTCTACTCCTGAGATCGTTTCACGTTTAATAATGAGGTTGTTATGGATCTAATGATTACTACATCCTATATCTATATATAGTTTTTAAAGCCATTGTATTCAGCACTTTAGTAAAGATTACTTTTTTGGGGCTTTGTTTAAAGTTAGCGGTAGTTGTAGTGGAGGCTACTGGCGGAGGGAGCGCGGGGCGCGGGGGCGCGGCGCCCATTGGTCGCGCCCACCCGTGGGTGGAACGGGAAAATGTACTCAACACACTTAACACTTTTCCTCCTCGTTCCCAATTTAAAAAGCTTTTAGCAGCCGTCTCCTCATCTTCACTCAGATTTATGCATTTTTCACGTACGCCTCATTTGAGTTAAACGACACGTCAGCTGTTAACGATTGATTACGCTCGGGACGTCGCGATCCCAAAAATAATGTCTTCTTTTGTGTATTATTTTATGAGATATTCTTAAATTAGATATTCTTTATACATTAATAAAAGCAGTGTTGTCGCACAATATTGACTTTTGGGTAACAACTTATAAATTGATGTTTCAATTTTATTGACTATTTATCTGAATGTTAGATAATTATAATGTGGAATATTTTAGCATTAAAATATGAGTGTTAAGAAAAATAATATTTTTTAAATATTATGTCTTAATAGTCATCATTCATAAACGTTAGTAAAATGATTTCATGGGGTAAGAAGCGCAAAAGTCAGTCTCGACACCGAAATAGTTTTGAATTGTTAAGAGCGTTAAAAGTTTTCCTCGTCGAAGGGGTGTGTGGGCGCCGCAGCTCGGGCAGTGGGCGGGGCGGGCGGGCGGGGCGCAGGGTGCCGCGGGTGCTGCGGTCGCGCGCGCCCACCGAGCCTCCGCCGGAGTCCGGTGGCTCGCAGTCGCGCTTCATTCGCCATCGATTGCGCGCGTCCGTGCACCGTTGCACCGACTTAATTACGTCTATAAGTTAAGCGCGACACCCGTCGCAACTTATCTCGCGTCCGGGCCGAGTATTGATGTGTCGCGTCCGTTATAAAATGTAAAAAAGTTTGTCGATCCTTCAGCGCCCTCCCTTAGATGAGGCGCTAGTCTTAAACTTCGACGGAGTTACTCGTTACTCCGAAACTTGATTCACCTGTAACCGGAACGCAAAGGTGCGTGCCACAAACGATTGTCGCTAATTAAGTCGCTCGACGGCAGCCACCCAAATAATTGCCGTGAAGGAAGCGTACGGGGGCAGCTCGCGCGGGCGCCCTTCAATTAGTGCCACCTGTCGGACACGCGTTGCGCATTAATTCGCACTCGCGATAAGTTCATCCACAAAAACCCCAAAATAAACTGGAATCGATGCACCTGCGGCAATCTGCAACCTGCATAGCATCCGACTCTGCCGAGCAGCGCGCGCTCCTCGGCGGCCGCGCCGGCGTCGCTTGGACGCTATGATCATGCTATTCAAAGGCAATAGCAGCAGATTGGAGCACTTGATAGAGAAAATTCAAGCTAACAAAGAAAATCACGACGTTTCTACGGAAGACATAAAAGGTGAGATGTTTTAAATTTAGATTAAACATTTTGCCTATTTTTTTTATTACAGTTCTAATATTTGTATTATAGCTACCTACAAGTGTATGTCAAGAACGATCTAGAATCATTGGAACCTAAATATGAATAAGTATATTTATATTAATATTTGATATTCTAATATGAAAATCATAAGAGTTCATACATTGACACTCACAGTGTCATATCGACGATATCTTCATTTAGTATATATAAATAATGTTGTTTACCAAATAAATTTATTACCTGCTTTACCGACGGATAGGTTGATTGTGTGAAATTAAGTCCCGTACCGTAAAATGAATTTAGGATGAATCACGGCCTATGTTGTTGAACGTTGTTTTCTAATTTTCATTTTAAAAATAATAATTTGATTATAGAAACATCCATGAACATTCGTAAGATATGAGTTTGTCATTACCCATTAACCTTAACCGTAAATATTAATAAAAGTCCTCTTACAAGAATTGCGTTTTCCCGCTGGATGTACTTGTGTAAAGCCCCCAAAATGTGGTATCGCTCACTTTGATCTTAGTAGTTTGTTTCGCTTATTATCAATAAATAGTCGAATAGTAACGTGTGCTGCGTTGTTAAATCGTGCACTTGACTGGCGTGGCGAACTACGCCTTATTACAATTTCAACCCCTGCCATTGTGAGAGAAGACCCGAAGACCCCAGCATTGGGACAATATTAGCTGTAACGATGATTATGATAAATGTTTTGCAATTCTTTTTGATCACATAAGTCATTTTGAACTGCAAAGTGATGTATGTAAAACATGTATGTCCCACATCACATAAGACCAGACATTGCGCGGAGCTTTTCGGGTTTTAAATTGATTTGGAATCACGCAATAAGATTCAGCCAAAGCTACTAACTTCTAACACAAAATTTTATGAATAGGCTGGCTAACTTTCTTATGCTTAGGTCGTGAGGTTTTGAAAAACAACTAAAAAATAATTTAAATTACAGTCAAAAAAGAGCAGACAGGGCGACGAACTCCCACGACACGGAGGCTTGAGAGACGAATCTCTCTGCCAAGAAAAAACCGAAAGTAATCTGCTCCCATGAATTATGTTGTTAGGTTTGACTATTTTAATCTATACCACTATCTAAATCTGTTCAAATTTTCATGTATGTCTCGAGATAATGCAAAAACGGCATGACCGATCTTCATGTAAATTGGTATGTAGTGAGACAACGTGATTGTGCAGATAATAGGAAGTCAGTCTGTCGGTCGGTGAGGGCCGCTAGTTCAATTTTGAAATTTTGGTACACATTATCGAAGCAAGTCCATGTCGTAGTTTATTGTTTGAACACCATTTAGGCTACCGGTTGAATGACGCCTAAATTGTTAGCTTTGTTAATCTGAGACATATTTATACGATGATATCTCATGTCTAGCCATAAGTTCTGTTACAAAGAAAATATCCGATAATTTCTAAAAAAAATATTTTATTTAAAAGTTTTATATGTGATTATGTAGAGTGAAAAAGATATGTTAACGTACTAAACTAGTTATTCAAAGTGTCCACCCTT
>DWPT01007209.1:0-10947 GCA_018251895.1 Agathymus mariae mariae | reverse complement strand
TTCTGTCGCCTCTTACGACACCCTGTTTTGCCAGCGTGGGATTGGGGGGAGTATTCTAGGCCGCCCCAATACGAATTCCAGAATGAAGTCATGAGATCTCAACACTATTTTTAATGAAATCTTCGATTGCTGGAAGTAACCTACTTCACGCCTGGAGTATCAATTCTTATAATTACTATAGAAGCATCTGAATATATAATTATTTTCATCTATAAAACCTACAAAACTGTCAGTAGCAATGAAACGCACGTCACAAACCCATAAAATGCAAATGTGGCAAAAAAAGTAGGCCAATGGAGTCGTCCAATCGGACGTTAGTCATTGTATTGACATCGTTTAATTGTCACGCGAAACATGTCACTTCGATTCGAGTTCGATTTGTACTATAGATCGGCCGCCATACAATCGCCCATCGGACAGGTCAGACGAGCGCGCGCGGAGTGCGGGGGAAGTTGCGTTCCCAGATCTCTCAATATCGTTCGGGAAGAGTGTTGAAGGCTAGCGCATTGGGAATACACTACCGATACCAAGCAACTTATTTGTTTCATTTTGTAAAATGTTGACCCTATTAAAATGATTAAATGTTTAGACGTTGTCGGCTCATAGTAGGACATCAAAAGCGATGGATCATTGTGATTTAAATATTAAATTGTCTTAATAACTAGTTTGATGAACGTGCATATCGATACAGACATTACGATTTATATAGGGGCACAAGGAACATTCACACTGTACTAAATACAAATGCTCGTAAATCAATTAAAATGTAAATGTGTGCGTGCCAAACAGTGTCAAATGGATTGAAAGAAATGCAGAATGAATAAAATGTATTGCTCCAGCATTCACGGGTTCGTAATTGATTTGTGATTAATTTTGCGTGACGGCATGATTAAACACGACATTCGTCCACTAATTTAAATTCAAAGCACTTATGATAATACAAATATTTCTCAGATGTCGAGTCTTTTAATTGGGATCGTTTAACGGCATTCGACAAACAAAGTAGAAATTGACATACAACGTCCACCATATAATGCATCTTTATGGCATCTGACGCTCAATATAGGATTCGCTTGATCGCATTCGATATGTAATGAATGGATCGCCTTATTGCTCATACATAATAGAACAGGAATTTACGGCGTTCGACGCATAATGTAGGGGGGGCCCTTAAGTGCATCCGATGGCTATATATAGAAAAGGGTCTATTACTCACCAAAGCCCCGTGTCCTCCGCCTTGGCGTCGGGGAGCGTCGTTTCAGGCTGAGGTCCACCGGCTCCAGCTGCACAGGTGGTTCGCACGCCTGTTGGCAAGGGGAAAAATGATTAAATGACCATTGAAACTTGGTCGTGACAATCTTCTGGTTACGTAGTAGAATTCTTAATTGCAAATATTAACAAATAAGAGCCCTACGGTTCTGTAGAACAAATCTATAGTAATACTGAAACTGGACAAGTACATAATATATATACATTAAAGTATTATTTTAAATTTTAATGTAGACATTTATTATCGATCGGCCAATATATAATTAGAAAATCTGATCCCTAAGATAATAAAATGTGGCAAACATAAAATATATTTAATGTCTAATAGAAACCAATAATCAATCAATCATTGTTTCATGCAATTTGTAACCCGAGGAAGCCAGCGAGTATGTCTCGAGATAACTTAAAAACGGCATGACCGATCACCGTAAAAATTGTTATGTAGTGAAAACATGTGGTTGCACAGATATAAAATATCAATAAACGTAATGATCTCTAATCAAGACAAAAATATGACATTTGTAATAGTCATGTATATACAATAATTAATTGTAAAACCCAAACGAAGTCGGCCGGTTCTGCTAGTGTATACATATACCTCATATTCAAATGTCTAATGACATAGATAAAATAAAGATAAGTTATATTCGAAAACGAGTAACAATTCTTATGTTTTCTCCTAGATTTGAATAACTTTGTCGATCATTTTCTGCAAACACAGACGGATGAGCATTTCAAATCCGTTTCCAAGTTGAACACCAGTTGTGACAAGTATTAATGTCGTGGGAGTTCTACATGAACCGTGCGGAGTCGCGGCCCAGAGCTAGAGCAGCACAATGGACGTACAATCCAAGGCCGCAGCACCAGCAGGCGGATACGGCGGGGAATATAATTAAATTGTAACACCCATTAATCACCCAGCCGGTGGCGCCGGATCCTGTTTTATGACAACGTCAAACGTCAAAGGGTTTTATGGTCTGTGGTGAACGGGACCGTGCCAGGGTTGTCACCCGGACACGGAAGTAATCGTTTTAATATTGCTTGTAAAATTTGTCACTTATTTTTTACGTAATAATAAATTTATTAAAAAATTCAATAAAGTAAAACGCATCCCTAGAATGGGTATTCTTTATCTTTCCAACTTATTGGATACACGTTATAAGAAGCATAGAATATTCTATCAGATTCCATTGAAACGCTTCTACATCACAATGAGAATAGTGTAGACCACTTAAAATATACTACGAAGAAGAGTACAATAAACATACAAAAGACAAAATATAATTATTAAAATAACTACTTTAATATATAATGCGTACCAAATCTGTACCGATGGATGAGGCCATGGGCTTATTCTTAAAATATATGACTTATATATATAAATATATACTTAGTCTCAAAATTTATCCTATACTCAGAACAAATAAATATACGATTTAATCGGAAAACCGATCATGCGATCAACCTTAAAATTTAGGACAATTGTTCAACTTTGTCTTATTTACACGACAAGACGTTATTTATCTACATCGCATTTAGGGTTTTTTTAATAGTATGTCCTTAATTTAAAAATATATCATCAAGTTATCCTTAAATATTAAATCATTAATAAAGTTTGTAATTTTTTTGTCAAGTGATGTCAAGTTTTGTGTCACTTCGGCACAACGTGATCGATTGTATATAATTATATTCATACAATATATAGGTGTCGTCGAGACGATCATTCTTAGCTAGCATAATATATTTATCTTATTTGTAAGCCAAATTGTTTTTTTTTATTTTTATATATTAAAGAAGATCGTCTGTAAACTCAACTTCTAGTAGTTTAATACTTATTTCACAATTTACGACGATACTTTTACCTGAGTCTATTTGTTTGTGCTTTGATAAACCATATTGATATTATATCCGTAAGTTCCATCGTTATTATGTCGTTTCAACTTTTCAATATTAAAAAAACATAATAAACATCACAAAACCACTACAATATACTATTTAACGCATTTTTACATTTTTACTTACAAAACACATATCTTATTTCGTTTCAAATAAAGTTAGTTTCGTTTAAAATACTCTTCTACAATTAACAATACATAATATTATATTCGTTAATACTTACAAAATACAATTACTGTACAAAAAAATAAACAGAATAAATATTTAATATAATCGACAACCCTACAGAACTCGGTGACATTTCTGTTACAACAACAGACCGTAAAATACAAATATTAGTACCATTATTGAGCTTTATCGTTACACATTGGAACTAGTTACTAACGTAGAGGGTAGGTAAGTACAAACTAGTGTTACAATAACACGTACGTTGTTACCATTATCAAGACTCAAGAGTGAGCGCGAATTATGTGAGTTAGCATGTATGCGCAGGTTAATCTCCGGAAGCACGGCACCTGTTTAAAAAGTTCCTTAATTATGTTAAAATTACATCATTCCGAATGGTTATAGGCTATATATATATATGAAGTGTAGTAATTAATTGTTGGTCCCGAATGATGTCGGGACGGGCTAGCTATCTAGTCTAGTCTGGTCGAGGCTAGTCCTTAATAAAATAAAATAATTAAAAAAAAAACGTAAGTCTGTTCAAAACTTATGTTACAAATATCATTTGCTAAACAAAACTAGGTTATTTAAGTTCTACTTACAGTAACATGATCTCGCCAATGTAAAACCCGATCTCTTTCACCTTCCATTTTACCGTACCTCATATGTCTAATTTAAAAAATATTTAACCAACTTCTTCTGAAAAACACACACACACCACTGATTTTATTCGATTATTCGACCAAGGACTCGATTGATCTGAAAGTATAGATCGCATTTCCATTGGAGTGTAACCACAAGAAAATATAAACCATACATCGTGAGTACCTATATTCAATTACATATATATTGAATAAACATACCTGAGTTTTAAATCACATAATTATCTATATTACTAATATTAAAACTAAAGCAACGACATCTAAATATCCTAAATATTTCTTTAATTTTTGCCTGCCTGTCTGAACTCGTAAAAACCTGACATTTAGGCCGCTGAACAGATTTAGATGGTTGAGATAAATACTTATAATATTTAATTATATTGGATAAGGGTCATAAAATGGGGTAATTTGGTAGCAAATAACATTTCCAGTCATATATGTTAGTCCTGTATATGTATACATATCTATCTTTATATATACGAGTATACAAGCGGCCCGCTCCAACTTCGGATCGCGCAATTATATTATATAAACGATACAGTCAATGTGTATCTCGAATACCTTTCATATTGTAAAATAATTTTTCAAATAGGTTCCGCAGATTACCCTCATACATACCACACAAACATTAGCACAACATTAATATTGACATATAAATATATATTTTTGTAGTCTTCACTTCATACTTCGATATATTTTTTATACATTTCCAATGTACAAACACGAACCTTTTATGGTTTTGTACCACGTAAAAACAAGAGTTTCCAAACTCGATATATAGGTTTTCAAGGAAATCGATTTCTCTCGGCTGCGGTTCGCGGCTACTCGATACATCGGATGCGTTACGAAAGCGACCGCGCCCTTGCCGCGCCTCTATACACAACACCCGGACAACATGTCAGTTATAGAAATAGCAGCCGTCACGGAACCGCTTCGATAGATCCAAAATGATCGGTTCTAATAGCTGTGAACTTTTGTTTGGATAACACTAATGTTTTGTGCAATATTACCTTAACTGGCAACGTACTGTTACAAAGGGAACACTCCAGGCCCGCTTCTAGGATCAAACAAGTTGATTAAACAGCGCCATCTGGTATCAGTTACAAAAAAAAATTGCCTCCGTTTCGTTGCATCATAAAAACACGCTCATAGTTTTTCATAGGCCTTATAACTACAATTTTTATAACTCATAAGAAACGTTTTCAGAAATAGATTTTAAAAAGGCAATATACTATTTTAAAAGTGATCACATAATTCTAAAACATTAAAATGTACGTAAATATCATCAGCGACAAAATATTTTGATGATCTCCAAATTCGTCAACGACACTGACAATCGAGTTCAATGTTAGTGAGAGGGTTATGTTAAAATAATGTAATGGCTGCTCCGTAAGTCTTGTAAATATTTATTTACATGTTTTTACATTTTATTAACCTGAACAGTAAGTATACCATACTATAAATTTCATATAATCAATCATTTAAGACCTATATTTACTCACTCTAGTATCTCGTGTTAAAAAGCAGTTTCTTCGCATAGTCTGTGATTACTAGGGAAGCGCAAATTACTTTAACAGAAAAAATGGGATCCATTAAATTGCCACTAAAATTATTGTAATTGTGTGATATTATTACTTCAAAAGTGACGTAACTTAGATCACCGTATAACACAAATGTTCTTCAGCAAATATACAAAATAGCCCCTTCAAACCCATTATATTGTTTTTAAATTTTTATTTTTTTGTTTTTAAATTATATTGTTTCTAATTTAACAAAATTCCTTGCTATGTTAATGTAAAGTCAATAATGAAATATCAAATTGTGTATTTGATTGTATAGTGTAATAGACTAGAATATTTAATTCGGGAAACTAATTTTAAAACCATTAAGCCGTCACCGGTAATTGACCAATTAATCAATGCTGAACTAACTGCGTGTAACATGCGGTATCTATGACTATGTGTTACCAGCCACACACATCCCTATCAAGACACTGTAATGATAGCAACGTGCGCACGCGCACTCGACTGTGAAAACAAGAGTTTCTTCATACAATTTCAAAGACGTTTCATTAATAGGTAGTTCACTATAATAGGTAGTAACTGTTCGCGTAGGAGTAAGGTAAAAGTCATTGACACAAGTTTATCCGAGAGTTTTGGGGTGCAAAGGGCTTAATTTCTCCAAAACAACCTCTCATATGGGTCACTTTGTTGAACGCCTGACGAGTTAATGACCCCAGGTTAATTGAGTTTAGGTCTCTTCTCACAAGGTAGCTAGCCAAGTGTGCTTTGGCAAGCGTTACTTCGAGCACGTCATGGAACACCCGCATGTAAACATGTATCATTCTTCTGGCAAGCAAATAATAATTAATTTCTAACATGCATATAACTTTGAAAGTTATGAAGACCGACTATGAATTCCACGAAGCTACCGTTGCTTTAAGTACTGTTATTCAAAGATATCTCGCTGATGCGTCTGTCGGAGACTGTGTGTAAGTTTTGAATAACCAATTTGTGCTAGTACATAAATATAGTATAGTGCTTTAAAATTATATCTTCTATATACGGGTCAGCCGTAAAGTTGTATTAATGAATTTTGTTTAGACTTTTCTAATTATAGCAATATTTTACTTTGTTCGCTTAGTAAAATGTAAGTTGGAGTATATGAAAATTAAAAAGAGTTAAATAAATTAATTACCAAAATTATTCAGACACTTCTACAAATTATTATTTCTGACAATCCATTTTTCATCACAACACGACTTCGTACATAATTATTTACGGAGCGTGTTGAAGTTTTACTTTCATTTAATATACAATATTACGTAAACTACAAAATAATATTATAGTTGCCAATCGTATTTTATTCAAACGATATGAAACAGCAACAATTCGTAAGAACGAAAGAAAATTTTAATATTCAGTAGTACACGGAAGGAATCCCCGTAATAGATGTTGATACTTGACCTCGGACACCGTAACGGTCGTCGCGTGTCGTGTGTATACACCAACCTAACCCCGATGTCGACGTAATGCACAGACGTCGTGTGAATGTGAACATCACCCATTGATGCAATCGGCGCGGGCGTGGCGCGGCATCACGCGCGAGCCGTTTGGAAACCGCCGTCACAGAGTATACAGACTAAGGTTAAAACTGTCAGAAGGCTCATTGCAAACTTTTGGTTTGATTTGGTGTCATTGTCGCCGTTTCGATTAGATACTGAGAAATTTCGATTTACTAGAAAATATCTGGCACTCTGTAAGCGTTCCAGTGTTCTGTGAGATATAGATAATATGAGGACATGACAGCATTTGTAATTTTAAAAAGTCGGGGTAAAGATACATTTTATCTAACAAAAATCTCAATGGGCAATCAGACACATGGGGAGATCTGCATTTTCGTGCCACCTTCTTAGTCTCGTCAAACGAGATTCGGTCCCCTCGATAAGCCATTTCAAAGAACCGGTCGCTTCAAGTCACAGTTAAGTTGGTTCTTCACGAATATCGTTATAAATCCAAGTTCAGCATATAATATTCTCTAACATAACCACCTACTTCGGAGATTATACCAGCTGTCGTAGACAAATGAATGAAAAAATTAAACAACCACGTACGCCTACTCGTCGGTCGGCTACTTACGGCATGTAGGTACATACAAATGACTCTTCTTTAATATTACTTGTATTTTATTAATGCACTGCGCATCTTAAGGCGTGTCTAGACAGCGTTACAACATAAAGTCACTTAACAAGTCATTTTTGCCGAGCACGAAGACGCCACTCGAATTGACAAACAAGGAAAAGGGAACTGGAAAGTCTTATAATACTTTGATCAATGCTCCGTTGCCTAAACAATATTTATTTAAATCGTCGTCATGTAGTTATTATAGCAGAATTGCGTTGTGACATAGAACTTATCAATGAAGTTTATCGTTATAGATGATCGTAAATCATCATCATCATCAACTTATCTCATTATCAGGGGTCGGCGCAATGTCATTTAATTCCAATCATTGCGCTTTCCTGTCATACTTATGTCCACTGCCACCTCATTCATATCACCGTTTCTTCCTTCCTCTCGCTCAGTATCCATCCACATTCGTAGTCATCGCTTTTTTGGTCACATGGTAATCGTTAATAGCTAACTTTAATTTGTGAATGTTGTTGACTTCGCGTTCATCCTGTTACCCGGGTCCTCCCGAGAGAGATGTTCAGTACATAAACATTAAACATACAAAGTGGTCTGTACTGTTTGTTACACTTGTACGGCAAACACAATGTCAATCCAATAGGAGGCCGATTTTAGAGCACGAGTTTCGCGTCGCAATTGAGGAACGCCTGAACTGTGCTACACGACAATTCTTCGGTGCTAGTTCGCAGGGTTAGATACCAGTCTGATCGGTTGAAGTTCTTACTAACGTAGATCGCACGTACGGACTTGTCTGGACGACGATGTCTTCTAGCGTGACTGAATCAGTACAAACGTTAAAAATCAGCTATTTTCTAATGGTTTTAACATCGATTTACTGTAAGTTGGGTCCAAGTGCTATGGGCACCTCTGAAATTTTTATCAAAGCTACGTACGAGTAACAAATTAACTGCCGTTTGCTACGGTGAAACAAAAAGGTCGTGAGAACACCAGGATCATAGAGAGGGTTTGCAAAGGTATGACAAGTCGTGAATTACTCTCCGCGAGTCGTGAACTCAGATGTTAACTCCTCATCGTAACAGGAGACCAGAGCTCAACAGTGTAACACACCTGGCTTTTTATTATTACACCTCATTGCTTCCAATTCAATGTTTCGGCTTGTGGAGCTGTGAACGAAATGAGAAACCATGGTTCGGACAGAACTTTGGCTACTAATTATTTTGTGAATGCTTTTATAGCTAGTATTATGTAAGTGCTAGTTTTATTTTCAATAATGATGGAACGATAAAAACCAGGACCGACAGAATACTCCCTTGATATACCCCCCTGGACCAAACGCTCAACAAATTATACTAGCAGCTGTCACTCAGCTGCCGACCGTGCAGTTACTTAACTCGGTCGGCTCCTTGTTATTGATGCGTAACGTCGAGTTATAAGCACAGGTCATACTTCAGACATCAACGAGTGTATCATTTCGTAATATAGTGTTTACCAAGCATTGACGGGTAGTTAGCTCCGAGCGTCTCAAAAACTTTTAAAATACATAGCCGCAGTAGCTATAATAATATGTTGTATAGATAGATTTTAACCTTGATATTGATTCGAGGGCATGTCGCTTACTAAAATAAGTGAAAGTAAGAAAGTTTATACAAAGCGACAGACCGTCAACCATCGGTAAAATATAGAAAAGTTCTAGGAACCGGCTGTAAATCTTCGACGTTAGAGTAGTGTTGCGAAGGAAACTCCAGAGTTCTTCCATTGTAACGCCTCATTAATGCATCCGATTCCTACACAGAGAAATAATAAATACATGACCCTCTGCAGTATTTTAGTTCTTTGAATCAAAATCAGCAATTACCATTACGTACGCATATACTTGTAAGTTCCATTTGACTTTACGCAGGTTATGTGCACTATAATTACTGGTTAAATATATAACTATTCAATATATAGCTTTATATTGATTAGTTTGGCTATTTTTCACAGTACGGCAAGAGATAACTAACGTTTTCCTGAATTTACTAATCTGCTTGTATATACAAGTTCCGAACGTACAAAAATCAGCGCAGGGCCGCACTCCAGAAACTATCATATCACCGAGCCCGGTGGCCTAGGATCATTGCTAAGAGACATACATATTAATATAATCCTTTATCTATGATTTACTATCCTTATTTAATCATCGCCATATTTAAAACGTCAGTGGATCGGCATCGGTGACACATATAGGTAATTATAATTATTTTCTAGTAGGTTTGGTGAGAAAATTCTTAACTGACAAATGAATGGATCAATTAGGAATCAATAAGGCTATATCGGGCGCGATTCAAATGCTAACGTACGGATCACGTTGGTCATTAATGGAGGATCATTACCCCAGCCTATACGTTTTTGTTGTGTAAGAGTCGGTAAGGATGATTTTGTTAACGTATTAAAATAGTTGAGTCGCTTCTAGCTTAGCGACTCGTTTCGAACCTAAATGATTCATTTACACTTATTAATTAAGTGACCTTAGATACAAGTATATTTAGTACTAAGGACGATTTGTATGGATTATGTCGGAATTAAAATAATTATTCGCCCACGTTCCGCTTTTAAAAATCCGCAAGAACAGACCCACTTTCCGGGATGACATGCATCCTAGATTATGACCCAAAATATAAGTTTCAAATATGCCAACAAACATCTTATTCTGTTCAGTTCTAAGGATATACAGTGTGCAGACAGACGGATTGAAAATTCCAAATAAATATATGTTGAAGCCTCTGTACAAAAATATACAGCAGCGTTATCACGTGTGGTCTATATTATAAATTAACTGTACTATCTACTAAATCCTCTCTATAAAGGACAAATTCTAATCTCTCACCTCCATAGTGCCGGGCAGCACGGCGTCGCAACGCCCCGCGCCCTCTCTTTCATCCTGAAACAAATTTGAACTCTACAGGGTGATGGCATCGATACATTTGTCTAATTTACACATCCCTAAATGTCTTTCTATATCATTCATTACTAAATATGTTTCAACTCAATATATAAAACGAAATCAAATTTCGTTTATGGTGGAATACAGGTTTAACAAGTTCTTACTAAAATACAAATATATTCCTTTACATTCCCGCCGCTTATGGGAACACCATTAAAACGAAGTTAATAATTTACTAATAATAAAAACAAAAAAAAAAAAATTAAATAAAAAAAAAAATTATATTAAAAAAAAAAAAAAAATATTATTTTTATTTAATATTTATAAATATTTTGTACTTATTAGTACGACATCTAACAGTTAAATTTACAATAAATCTTTG
>DWPT01007208.1:0-10948 GCA_018251895.1 Agathymus mariae mariae | reverse complement strand
AATTTTTTTTTAAAGTTTGTGGACACCTCGTGATCCGCGATCACTTCGCTCCAGAAAAACTACGCCTTACGGTTAGAAATAGCACCTGCATTGTTTTAGGAATGTGTTTTTCGTTCTGCGAATTAGAAATATAGTAATATTATATTTTTTTTTATTAATAGACGGATTGAAATGAAACGAATTTTAAATATTATGTAATGCTTACTGCATTAGTGAAAACCATAATGAAATCGAAGAAGCTTTTTTGAGATTAGCGCTAACAAACACACAGACAAACAGACACAAATTCCAGCAACTAGTTTTTTGTGCTCTACCGCGTTAATAAAGGCCCCTATTATTATTAGTATTTTTTTTTCATATATTGTTCATGTACAGAAAGCGATCAGTTAGAAATTTATTATAAGTATAGAATATATTATTATTACAACATCACACCTACTAAAAACCACATAAGTATGTCATCCGCTCATGACCACGCTGCAACCATTAGTTTATATAATTTCATTGACTTATTATGTAACACTTATTTCAAATGAAAGGAAAAGACAAAAAATAAGGTTAAATGTCAATATATGCCTCTACATGGTGAGTGGGGGAGTTGTGTGTGTGTGTGTGTGTGTGTGTGTGTCGTTCAAATGACACAGAACGACCTCAACAGTTGATAACATATACATAATATATAGCCTACTTCCATCCGAAATAATGCACCTTTCAAAAGGTAAATGAATTTTCGAGATAGGTGCCGCGGTTCCGGAGGTAATCCTGGTCATACTCACAAACACAAAATTCTCTCTCTATCGTTATATTTTATATAGAATTATACCCCGCCCACGCTTTTCTAACTAACCTACGCCTTACGTTTATGAGTAGCGCCAGTATTTTTATGCGGTGGGTTTTTTCTGCTTGTATGTATTACGATAATTGAAAACATAAAATCTACATTAACACATATCACCTATCACATATCACATCATACCTACATCAATAGCACAGCCTACCTACATTAATGTGTTCAAAATCGCGTTGCAGCTTTATTTTAGTACTAGCGGCCCCGTCCCACTTCGGACTCGGTTGGACTGTTAATTATATATACATGATGATTCAAAATTTTATGGTTTTTGCTTTGATTAGACATCATTAGATGAACTGACATTTTATGTAGCCTATCGTCTGCACAATCACGTGTTCTCACTACATACCGTTTCATTAAAATCGGTCAAGCCGTTATTCAGTTATGACGGGACATACAGACAGACACAAACATTCAAAATTGTCTAATTGAAATTTGACAAAATAATGGAATGTACAGACAGAGAGACACTACATATTTATATAGTAGTATAAATTGATCAATTTGTACATAACAATTTTATTAACATCATAATTTAGGTATTTATGTAGAAGGAAATTGTCGCTATGGCCGATAGACTAATGGTATGGATGTTTGAAATTCCAGTGGTGATACAGACGCGTTTTCGACTTGTGAGAATGCGACAGTGCGTTTAAAAAGGCTGGTACTTTAAACCTATAGTACCGTTATACATACAATTCCTTACCGCTAACCCACAAATCACACGACATCGACTTTACGCGGATACCACGGGTGTTCAATAAACTAGAATCAAAACCAAATTTTCATCTTTTAGTAACCTTCCCCATAAGGTGAAGAAGATTCGGAAAAGGTAATTAACTAGTGTTACAGCTGACTACGTTAGATTCAACTATGATCGTTAGGTATATTTGATTACGATAAATAGATATAATTACGTTAACAAACAGATAACTAAGATAGTTAGATTTAATTGCGGTAGGTAAATGAAAGTACGGTAAATAGATCTAGTTAATGTAACTGTAGATACAATCGTTAGATATAGTCGATAGGTAGACGTCACATTTATTGGCAAAACGTCTTTAGTTAGAACTCTAGATCGGTCTATGTATTAATGTAGCAAACAACCAACCTACGCAAATAATAACTCGTTAATACATACTGAGCGTTTATGATTTGGCTGTATATTTAATATATACCCTCATGTGGGTGCCTCATGCAGTAATACGAATGGTGTTTAGACCGTGTTTAGACGGTCATATTACTCTTGCATAGTTAAACAATATATTTCTTCTTTTCTTCTTAAGAAAATCTCAAATATTTTTCTTTGTGGCCCAAAACACTTTAGTAGTAATCGAGCCTATTGACTATAAACTTTGTGCCTACTATTTATTATATATAAAACGTGGATATATATAAAGAAGTGGAACTCTAATATTTATAAAGTTGACATGTTTTCTAATGTTAAAAATCGATTCGAATGAACAGTATAATAATGTGATTCGATTATGTCAACTCGATAAAATAACGACAAAAATGAATCAAAATCGCGTCATGTGAATCTAACTTCAGCGTTGTTTCGGACTGAACACGTGAGTCATGGTTGAAATAGGAAGTTTCAAAAGTCCTTGTTGCTATTTAACAGTTTTCTATATAAGGTGTGACAGATTGGCGTGCAACTTCTATATTAACTGGCCATTGCATATGTCCGCAATTCACCTATATTGATGTCCCGTTTTTCTTTAATATAGTTTTTATCAGCGATATTATGGAGCTCCATAACCGTACCCGAAACCGGTAAATATTATTCCGATATCCGTATCCATATCCAGATACGAAACTTCATATCGACATCATCCCTAGTTTTTATCATAATCATAACCGCCAAAAGAGGTCCGCCGCTCCAAAGGCAAGAGCGATGTGTTGTTGGCCGCTAAAAATAGTTTCTGCATTTTTAAACTACATAAACAGAAAATAAATGACTTTGTCCACTGTTTTTCCTCGATTCATTTATACTGTATGGTATACTACAAGCACAATCGATGGCCAGCACCCGACTAATACTTAAGAATAGATGACGCGTGTTTTGATATATAGAAGTTAATATATAGAATAATCATCCCTGGGTGACAACCTTTGACTATCAGGTCGTCTTATGCTTACCAACGTAAAAATGTACCAATTTTAATTTTTTCTCGACGCATGCCAGACAGCAACAGAATAGAATACAAATAAAGATAATATTGCTTGCTTAGGATTTTGATATTGTTTACCCAACATATCTTTTACTGAGGTTAACAATAGTACACTCAAATATGAATACATTGGATTATATTTCCATTATTTATGATATAATTTTTTTACTTTATATTCTGTTGATAATGAAAACAAAAATTAAGTTTGTTTTGCTTGCTAAATAATTAAAATAAATATATAGATTAAATGTTAAATATTCTTATTCGCGATACGCAATATAAATGTGTAATCTGGATCTATACTACTATATAAATCTGTTGAGATTTTCGTTTATGTCTCGAGATACTCAAAAACGAATTGACCGATCCTAATGGAAATTCTTACGTAGTGCGCATATGTAAGGCTATATTATATCTATCTATCTCTATAAAAATGGTATGTCTCTGTCTGACATTCTTTTGTAACACACTGACGTCAATATGACCATTTAGATAATTTTTGTCTATCTGTCTGTTGGTATGTCCCGTTATAAATTAAGAACTGCTTGACCGATCTTAATGAAAATAGGTAAGTAGTGAGAACACGTGATTGCGCAGATGATAGGTAAAAAAATCAGTTAACCTAATTATGTCTAATCAAAAGAAAAAATGGGAAATTTTTAACAATCATGTATGTATAATCAATACAATCAAATCCGAAGTCGGACGAAGCCGCTAGTTAATACAAAATTTAGAGTCTCAAGTGATCAAGATGATCATGATCAGCAATAGGACCAAGTTGACGAAGTAATGTTGTAGCTCTAAATGTTAAAAAAATAAAATGTTTATACAATACTGGGCTGTTTTTTATATATGTAATAAATAAGTATGAGTAGAGAGTGCGCCTGCATTTCAGAAAGACGATAAATACCCTTAAGTCATGAAGATAAAATATTGTGTGCTCACACAGTAGCATTACATGAACTGCGGGTGGCTAAACAAATTAACACCCAAAGTCCGAGAACAAATGTTCATTTGTTTTAAAATTGTTTGTCCTGGCTGGAAATCGAACCAGTGACGGTATCATTACCAACTGGATGGAGGGATGATGGGTATTGCATATATATGTATAAAAAAGTTGCATTGCAAACATTGGTAAATAGGAAATTGTCGTACATAAGATCATTCTGACGTAATGGAAGCACCATCCGGATATTTATGAAGTCACCGTGTGTCTGAACTGAAAAATAAAAACCCATCCAAGGCACTCAACTACCACGAACACAAAGAATCATTAGATCGTGATTACGTCAGCGTCGTGACGACTTGTCGTGAGGTATAGCTGACATTGTTATGAATATTAATTTGGCACGTTTAAAAAGAATTGCGCTTTGTTGTGAGCTGTAAAAGGAATTTTGACGAGGAGATAGAGAGAGAGAGAGAGAGAGATATGTATGGTTGCATTGTCAACCGATCTCATTATACAACTATACCCCTATGGGTGCCGAAGGCTTCTACAGCTTGCATACACATCGCAAAACGTCATTGCGGTGGTTCTTACTTTACTTCTTAGTTAACTCTAACTTATTCAAACCAATGTCGAAGCGTAGTTGTCAGCTTTACTGTCAAAAGTTTTCATATACCCGATCGCAGCCGACAAGGTTTAACGACTAATAACGATAACAACTCCTGCAGCTAACTCTCCTTACCGAAGTTGACATTTATGAAATTTCTCTTATATAGTCGATAACCAATTAGGACACGTATTTATATCTAAACCTAGCTTTAAGCTTGAAAACCTAGAAAACCTTAGTTGGAAAAGTTATGATTTTTATATTTTTTTTACATTTTAACAGGTATTAATTATAGATGTCGTGCTTTGCACCGTTACTACGGTCTTATACAACTGGCTCGAATATGAGCTCCATTTAGTAAATATACCCACATTTTACTTAAAATATATTATCCTTTAACTATGATATTTTATTAAAATATTGCATTTTAACTATATTAAGGAACTCCGTAACCGTAACCGAACTATCTAATAAAAACCGTAAATGAATCCGACAAAAACGTTTCGAATAATTTTTGATAGGGGCGAAGTCAAAATGAAACGCGTTATACCAGGGTGTTGCCGGCCGAGCCGATACACTAGCCGCGTCGCTCTCATGTTAAAACAACTTTCATTATTATATTTTTTAAAGTTATTGCTTTTTTTTCTATCATTATAATATCGTATAATCCGAAATAACTTAACAACCATAACCAAAACTGGTAATATTATTGTGAAATATTATTCATATATCCGTATCCATCCAGAACCGAAATTTCATATCCATACATCCCTAATTGTAACCTTTTTAAGTCAGCAATATATCGAAAATGACATTGCATTATGATTGTGTGACCAAAACATGACCGTTACACTACATATGAGATCACAATATCTTACGTTAATCTTCTCAAGCTACCAATGTACCGTTACAGGTCCAGAGACAAATGACGCCGATTCAAAGAAGCGTATATCGATTCAAATCACGTGTTTCCTTGTTGCGTCGCTTGCGCAACCTTTGGCAGGGATTAGGTATGACGCATCATGAGAGATAAAAAGTAAAAACTCTCGCAATACCTCCGCACTAGAAGATACTATAAATCAGTGCTTTGAACATCAGTATCTCGCGCGCGCGATACTAATGTATGATTCCTGCACGAATCTCCATTTTTCAAATTGTGTGCATATTACAAATTAATCACCGAATTAAAAAATAATTTACAACCATGCAAGTACCGTCGGGATTTACTGGGTGGTAGAGCCTAGCGACCTGCAATAGGAAGGAAGATATAGAGGGCAACACAATCATGGAAGCTTGGTTTGGACTCAAGGACGGATTGAGCTTCTTACACCTCAAAATTTCTTCGGTGAAGGAAAACATCGTGAGGAAACTTCATAATGTACTTAAAGACGTATGAAGGCTGCCAATCCGCAGTTCGATAGCGGAGCTGATTACGATTATGATGACAATAGGCCCGAATGCAGCGGTAGGATAATTATGGATTGTCATGATAAATGACTAAATATTCGACTAATTTTAGACTTGCATCAGACCAATATCTATCATCAGGATTGTTACTGTCAAAAGCAACTTGTATTTACATATCAGTTAACTTTGACATGCATTGTTATATTACACGACGCAAAAAACTGTTACATTATCTGTGTCAAGTAAAATGTCCAGCACTCACCGCCCTTTTATATGCGTCTTAAAGCATTTATAGACGATTTTTTAATGAATAAGTAATATCTGTTCTAAAATAAAAAAAAACGTGACATTTTTTAAGTTATTCACGAGACATAATTATTAGTTTAAGACAATTTAGGCTTAATATTATCTTATATTATATTAAGCTCTTTCTGCAGAATCTATAAACAACAGCTTTTACGTGAAAGTTAGTTTAAAGTCAGTTTAAATTTCCTTTTGAGGTCTGATGATAATTAACAACATGAAAATGTTATGAAAACCTAGGATAATCACTACGTAATACAACGTGATCTGACCGTTTATTCCTTACATACTAATAAGTCAACTCTTCAGTGCGCGGTGTGCTTTATGCAGTCACCGCGGGCGAGCCATGCGCAGACATTAGAACAATAAGTTCTGTAACGAGAATGCGGCTTCAACTATTTATAGAATTAATATTTATCTAAAGTTTCTACACGCTTGTTGTAGGAGAACATAATTACAGCACCGTTGAATAATTTGTTTTTTATGATGACATTTAAGTTTTACATAAGGGACAATGCAGAATAAAGCTTTCAACCAAAACTTATGTACTTGCAGTAGCTCTAATAAATCGCTTTGATCAATACGTAGCACGTTAATACTTTCTAAAATAAATGGTACCTCAAGGTAGGTAAAGGTAATATTCAAATACGATTATTTAATTTAATAGGAATTTGTTTTGAATAATAGTAACATATCTATATTAATATTATAAAGAGAGTGTGAATTTTGTGAGTTTATATATAGATATGTATAATATATATATAGGTATATAGGCTGAAGGTAATCTCCGGAATCACGGCACCTATTTCAAAAATTATTTGAAAGAATCTTCGAGTTAGGAATATTGACTTTCAGAAGATTCCAATAATTCTTTGGCGAAAATGTTGCCATCATTTCTGCGCGTGCGAGGCTTTCTGCTTGCGCACAATTTTCTTTAATAACCTGTACTATTACACTTGTTGATAACGCTACAACGTACTCTCCCCGTCACTCTTTTGTATTTTGTTGACCACTAGGAGATACATCTCTTCTTACATCAACAACGTGGCTCTTATTTCGATTATAATGGGGTTAGTGACCAACTTAAGTGCTGGATATTCTCGTGCCACTTGAAGTCCTCCGATGTAACTTAACGACAATTTTTGTATAGCAACCATTGATGTCTTATCATGGTGTCGAAAGAAGTGAAGAGTATATGAAAATTTGACAGTAACGTTCACTTATTCAACTTCCAAACATTCGCGTCTCCAATCAAGCTCGTGTGCTTCGGGCATAACAGTCGGTGGTCGAACTCAGCCAGCTGTAACCCCGCATAAGAGAACAAACCCTCATTTTCTAACGCAAGTAATGGATAATTGCCCTTGTTTATTGGCTCCTCAGTACACGTAGATTTAAACTATTGGCACACATTAAAATTCACGGTCGAGCCACGTTCTCTAGAGTCTGTATTCTGCAAACGTTCAGACAATGCTTGCGTTTACGTACGCTTACCAGATACTATTTAACATAAATACAAGCAAAGTTAATATATTTCTGACCTATTTTTGGTTTAACAGTCGCTAATTTAATATCACAGATTTTTGAGTAGTTGACTTGAATTGTAAGTAGCTCCATCTATATTTGAATCCTTATTAACATCACTGATACGTGAGAATACTGATGAGATATTTGTGCTCTCATCTTCTTTAGAAGATTACTCAGCTAAATCCCAGTAACTTCAATACTCATGTATCGTGGTGAAGTTGTTTATCTACCTGACTAGATTATCTCTTATGAGCGGCTCGTGTTCGGGCTTGGATTGCTACTGGGATTCTTCACTGACATGAGTGGAGAGTCATCTGCACTCAACCCTTAATTAAGAATGAGGAATGAGAAGGGACGAATAGGCTACTAATAGATTGAAGCCAGCATGCCGATAAGAAGCGACGAATAGAAAACATCATATTAATTTAAATCACTACAACTCACGTTGTCCAAGGACATGGTGTTGCAGCCCTTGAGCGGCAACGTGTACTGCAGGTCACCGCTCGCGGCTACGTACTCGCGAAGGCACGTCGAATTACTGCCCAGTCCTGCTGGATACACTATGCCGTTGAACGTGTCGTATACGCTGGAAAAATATGGTGGCATTAGTAAGGTTTGTAAATACTAGAGTTATTAAAAAAACTTCTAGAGGGACACAGATTTCTGCACTAAGAGATGAGTATGAGGTTGGTGACGATTGAATTCCTCATCTGCTCATCTACCAGCTGTTATGACCAAGGCGAATATTATGATTCTTCTTAATCTTATTAACTGACCTGTTAGCATGTACTGTTTGTGCGAGCGAGATGGTGACATGCATGCTGTCTCGCTCGCAGGCCACTGTGAGCGAGTCGAGCGGCGCGAGCGCTCCCTGCCATGCGTCGGTCTCTGTGGTGGATCCAGCTGCAGTGGTTAGTTCTGGAAGAAATAATAACACATTTGTAATCTTTTATTTAATAGCCCAATGGATGACCTGAAGAAGACAGCGGATGCCCACTGGATTTAAAAGGCTGATGACGGATTGAATCCACATAAGATAGGGAAGAATTAAATCTAATTGATCTAATGGTTATGTACCGTTCTAATTATCATTAAATAAATAAATAGCACCACCAGATAATAACGTGTAATCATGAACCCGGGACTCCTCATACGGCAGGTTTATTACCGAATGGGCTATTGGGTTCTCACAACTAAATGTAAAGAGAGACGGAGGTAAATGAGACACTTATATTATTCTATTTTTATCAATATCTTTTAAAAAGTAGGGCAGCTACATAATTAATTTAATAGCATTTACAATTATTTAAAGATGCAAATCAATAATTTACAATTGAAAAAGTGAATGTATGTTAAAATGCCTCTTGTTTACTACCGCCATATTGTATATATAAATACATAAAGGACACAACTGTCAATTTAATAACACATTGTAAATTATTTTATACACAACGAGCCCACCTATTAGAATGTACAAAACAGTAAATTTGTAATTACAATAGAGTTTCAGTTAAGCACTGTTCGGATAAATTATAACATTTTATATAAAATCTTCAGTAAACAGAAATACGTGAAATTACTACTGCACTTTCACAATTTTGAAAATTTTTCATCGTGACAAATTTATAAATTGTCATTTTAATTAAACTACTAACATTAATAATAAAGTTTACAAATAATACCTAGATGCGCATCCTGTATATTATAAATTATTTTTGTTCGATCTTTTACGTTTATTCTGTCATTTTCTGCTTTCATTGTTCGTTATATACCATATATTTATAGCAATAACTCCAGAAACGCCTTTCACATTATTTTAGTAAGCTCTGAAAGGCACTTCCTTACAACATTTTTGTCTGTTTTCCGCGATGTAAAGTTATCCCATCATATAAGTTATGTTTATTACAAGTTTCAACTTAACTTACTCAGTGATTTCGACGTGTCACCGTTATAGAGAGATAAAAATTATAAAAGTTATTTGTTTTATCAATATTAAAATTTACAAAAAATATTTTAGGCAGTTTCAGACTCGTTACAGTGTTATTTTTTGTGTAAATAACTTATACAATTGTTACTTGTAAATATAATTAACAATTAATGTAACTTTCATTAATCAAATAGAGTTCAAACTTTCATATTCGACTTTTAACTATAAAATCAAAAAATTAAATTATATATTATTCAAACGTTTGAAAGTAAATTAATGATTTGAATATTCCATAATACAAATTTAAACGTTAAGCTAAAAGTGCTCAAATACGCAAAAAGTGATATAATTGAAAAATATTATTATTGTAAAATAAATTGAATTCATATACGCTGTTTTAACAATGAAATGCAAATTAATTAAGGCTGTATTATTGGCTTGTATGAAATATTTCCCACGAATGACATAGACGGCAGCACTAATCGAAGGATATCAAAGTATTTGGAGGTTATACATTCATTCTGCCAGTTGTAACTCGACTTCTAATAAAGTGTTGTAATCGAACTGAATTGTATTTATCTAAAAACTTAATAATACTTTCACCCCAGTCAGTTAGAAAGGAATCTAGGCAACCATTACTAATTAGAAAAGAGATAATAAGAACATTATAAAAACGCAGATATATTCAGAAAGATAAAGCTACCGACTTCAGAGAATCCGGTGCCGTAATGTCTGTTTCTCAAGCTTAATCCTAGCATCGGTGTGCAAATAACTCACCGAGGTAGCAAAAACAGAACTTACGTTTGCATAATCGCTCGGTAAGTAACAAAAATGTTACGAGTTTTAAAACGCGTGCGAGAATGCATTAGTTGTTATTCTATTAAATTTATTTTACAGGTATAGGTTTTTAGAGGTACAGAGTAAAGATTTTTGAAGTATAAACAAAACTGTTCAGTGGTTTAAAGTGACCAGGCAGATAAAAAATTAAAAAGATATATTTTGACTTCCACATCTATAAGAAAGTTTACCTACATTACAGTGTTTTAACAATTCAGCCTCTCAATATTTGTTAATGGACTTAACAACGTTTGTTTTTTATGTTTGTTACCTTATTTGGAAATTTTCTTTTTTGGTACAGGAGTGAAACCTTAAACTTCACCTCCTCCAAATTGACGTTCTTTACTTTAATATATTTATTTGTATTATAAGT
>DWPT01007207.1:0-10948 GCA_018251895.1 Agathymus mariae mariae | reverse complement strand
TCATGTTTTATTTTCAATAAATATTGAGCGTGTACTTGGCGCGACTTTTTACAGTGAAACTGTTTTTTGTTGGATTTACCATTATATAAATAATGGGTCACTTACCTCGCAACTATCGAAGAACTGCATCGCCGTGTCGCTGTCTTTGAAGGTGAACATTACAGTTTTGTTGACGACGGCGTTGTGTACGTAATCCGGACCGGACCAGGTGCACGTGTCGTCCGACATCTGTTTTGAAAGCGAATGGTTTATTCAATGTTGACGATATTGTAGCTCAGTTGGTAGTGATCCAGACGGCGGATCGAAAGTTTTCGGGTCTGATAACAAGATAAATATTTAAAGGACAGATTAATATTTGTGCCTGGATCTTGGGTTTTCTTGTTTATACCTGTATGTTTGTATGCGAACCGTCCATGCCACGAGCATCACAGGGGAACCTATTGCCACTACCCGTCCGTTTGTATCCACGGTTATATATTGCACACAGCCACTATTGTTATAATCAGAATGAACAGTTATCATCCATTAACGACCCCAATGCATTTCACTGATCAATATCCTCACTGAAGAGGCCTGTACTTCACTCTTCCAATCTCCTAAAGTTTATAAGTAGCTAAGCCGACAGTATTCCATTGTAGATACCCAACTACATTGGAGGACATTTAACTGGTATGGTATCGTGTCTCGCTTTTCGCAATGAATACAAATCAAGTTTAATTAATATATTTTTCATTTTATTTCTCTCTCTTCAATCAAAATACAAAGAACAAGAAGATTTCCGTGACAAAATAAAGTAAAATGTTAGTACTGTAATAAACTATTTACCTGAAATTTGGTATCTGTATGTATGAGCATTTCAGCGACTATCTCGCCAGTGTTTGCATCCGAAACGATGATTTTAGGCGAATAGACCTCCTGGTCGAAGGCCACGAGCACGTGCGCCTGTTGATACGTGTCGCGCAACTCGCCTTGCTGCACGACCGCTTCACCGTCGCATGCGAAATAAACGGCTGCGTCTTCGTCCTCCTGGAATACGATCGCTGTTCGGTCACGGATATGTCGGTGTCGTTCAGTAAAATGATGATTCAATAAACTTTAAACTATAATAACGGTACTAAATGGTACGATATATGCTACGTACTCGATTACTCTTAAGCCTCAAACTCGCATTTAAAAATGCGAGGCCATTCTGGTCTCTGGGAGCGTATAATTATAATTTTATAATAACTTTAATAACAATGTATATTACAACCGACTTCAGAGTTTATAAAAAACATACGAATGCCAATTAATTATTTGTAGTCTACTCGATCAAAAATGTTTTAACTAACCTCATGATCATATGGATAATCATCAGAGTTGTCATAATCATGTTCATAGTCTTCATCTTCATCATCGTCATCATCATCATTTGTGTTCTCTTGATCCTGTTTTTCATCCTGCACCTGTTGTGTGACATCTTGCGTTGCGTTAATATTCAACTGGTCGTTTTGAATCGAGCTGGTGTCTGGTACTGTGGCACTCGGTTGAGGTTCAGTCGCTGCTGGGATGGGTTGAATGTGCTGAGAAAATTTAACGGACAGCTCTTCGTCTGCTCGTGCGCTGCTCTCCAGATGTTTCGGTAATCTCAGTGGGGCTACACCCGTCAATGTGTTTTTTACTTCTTTCGGTTCCTGTTTTTGAGCTTCCTCTGGCGCAGTTTGCAACTTCTGTTCAATTAGTGATACATTTGATAAATTTAGTGTATGATAAAACATATAATAACGTGTAGTTAAATATGGAATAGATCTTTATTTTTTTAATTTTCCCGCTTAAGTGGATTTTAAAATATCTGATGAAATGCCACCTAGGTATGTTCTACTAAAAATATGGTCAGTACGCAGAGATGGAGAAAAGGTAATAAGTATAAAAATCCATAAAAAAATACCTGCACCAAAAAACTTATTGTTAAAAAATTCTTCATTGTTTTATATTTTGGTGCTCATCAATATTTTAAAACATCGTTCAGTTTCATTATTCATTACCCAATTGATATATTGTCAGTTTTAAAACATTAACATTTATTGAAAACAAGAACAGAACCTAATTTTAAGCTGTACTAACCTCCACACATTCGACGACTTTATCGTGAAAAGCCGTAGCCTGATCTAGAGATTTGAAGCGCACCGCGAGAGTCTCGTGTTCGGCGGTGCCTTCGGCAAAGTTCTGTCCCGCCCAGGTCCATGCGCGGTCAGAGATCTTCATCGGTAAAAGTGCCAGGTTTTTGAATAGCAGCATGTTTAACACTGCCTTGTGTACCTAAAACATTTATCAAACCTTCTGTACCCTCTAAATATACTAAACAAAGCTTTTTTCGTTTTAAATTTAAGCGACAAATTGTAATATATAATAAGTTTTCGAATCAAAGGAGGAAAAAGACATGTCCAATAAGCGCCTAGTTACTAGGTAAAAGTGTATATTTACTAAAGTATAATGATAAGTAAAAAAATATATATTTATAAATTAGTCAATTTTGTTTACTGAGGGTATAAATGTGATTTTTATTTGGTTTTGGTTTTTTACCATACGCCATTTTTGAAAAAAGAAAAAACGTTTCTACACCAGTAAATATGCAAAATATTTACATTCTATGACAATGCCAAAAGCTTAATAAGTGTAAAGATTGGTGCGTACTAAAGACGGGTTTGTCTCAGCGTAGCGTCTTATCTCCGAGAAATAAAAAAAAACGCATACATCCATTTATTTATCGTTAATAATACAATAAGTTTGCTGCTATAAATACTGCTTATCCTGTAGCGAGGTTACTGAAAGAGATTTCTTTGCGAGATAAGTAGTTCCCTTGTATTCTACATTACTTGTTAACTTTTTTTTTATTTCTCTTTGTGCCTAAATAGTTATATAAATGGTTGTAGATGACATCGGTAACTGCGCTTGCGTTTTTATGTAAACTCAATAAGACGACTCCAATGCGACGCCACAATATAATTAGTCGACATCGCAGAATAATTTTTTGTTCCTGTCCATTTAGCATAACAAAACGAAACTTATGGCTTTTGCATTTGAAAATAATTGGAAAACCATGTTTTTTGTCACTAAACAACAAACCCTGAATTTAATTTTGAAATATTATATTCAGGTAATAATTAAATTTTGAAAATGAATATATGTACTGTATTTTCATTTTAAATAAATGAGAAATCTCTTTAAAAAATCATTTATTTAACAATAAGCATGCTTTTTCTTAAATATATCCTACCTGTTCCCTTCGCAGCAACAAACGGTATGTATTGCGCCCAGGGTGGTATAATAATTTCATTTCGCCAATTCCACGTTCTTTCCATTCACGAGATTTCTCGTCATATCGGAATAATTTGCAGCGTTCACCAAATAATTTCTCCTGAAAACAACAACACATCATAGCTGCAATATAATGGATTTATATAAATTTATATTGTTGCTTGCTCCTATAACCACAAACATGTGATAACAAAGCTATGTGACACATAGTATGTATATAATATAGAGATTACCTCATCTTCTTCTCCTGTAGTGACAATAACCTTCTCAGGTAGAGGCACAATGGGCTCGTAGTGTGGATCATAATCTTCGTCGGCAGCTTGGGCATCGCAAGAATCATCACCCGCATCTGCCTCACTTGCTAATTTATTACTAGCCTCTCTGCTTCTCGTGCCGAATAATTGCTGACCAGCTCCCTCCCATTGAAAATCTGCTTTCTCTAGAATAAATCAAGCAACAATAATAAATACGCACTTCGCAAACGTTTTATTTAACATTATGTTTTTCATTTGAATAAAAATATTTTTATATTGTGGTCTATGTTATATTACAAAACTAAATTTTCTTACTTTCTGTATTAAACGCAGGACTACTAGTTGACAAAGCTGCAAATGTCAGATTATTGTCAAGGTTGAAAGGTATATCTTTTTTATCTGTGGGTTTAAGCTCAATATCTTTCTTAGAATCGATAGCTTGTGCTGTATTTGTATTTGTTTCCGACGATTCGCTCACTTTTGTAGCAAAAATATTTGAGGTGTTATTAAAAACATTACCGAAAATTCCACTTGTTGCCGAGCCAAATATGCTACCTTGTGTTTTCATAGCGGCTGGGCCAAATATACTTCCTTGTGATGAACCACTAAATAAGTTAACCGGTTTTTGGTCATCTGTCCCAAAAATAGATTTCACTGTAGGTTCAACACCTGTTTCTACCTTATTGTGGTTAGAACTAAATATAGATTCATTCAATGAAACACCCCTAGATTTGTCACCTAATATTGATTTAATTTCTGCAACTTTGGGATCAGTTTTCAATACCGTTTTATTCTCATCATCTTCCGTATTGCTCCGTGAAACAAGTTTAGGCGGCATTAATATAGAGTCTATCATACTACTACATGCATGTATATCAGTAATGGTTTTCTCAGTAACAGTATTTTCTTGATTGATAACATCTGTTTCCTCCGCCGTGTCTACGCTATTTGTAGAACTTGTAAGGGAAGCTGATTTTGAGGAAACCGTTGCTTCTAACGGTGTTCGGAATATTGATGTATCTGTTGTTTTGTCAAAGCTGTTAGGCGTACCATATACAGAATTAGTTGGACTTTGAAAGTTGAATATTGATGTTTTCGCTGGTGTTGAAAGGCCAAAGCCAATTTTTTGTTGTACTTTGATTGGTTTTACAGATTGTTGTAATTTCACATCTTCATCTTCATTTTTACAACCACGACACCCTTGACATGGCTCCTTAGTTATATATGTAAAGAAATTCTCTGGTAACATAAGTTTTTTAGCTTTCTGTTTTTCTTCTTCTGTAGCTTGAATTTCTTTGACAAATATGACATCATCAGCTCCACTTTCTTCCCGGACCTGCAATTGGTTCTGAAATAAAAAATATTGAGTCATCAATTAATGCTTATAATATGCACTAGTAATTTTCATCAAATAAAAAATAAAACCTTACCTGATCTTCAAAATTTATTTTGTTTTCTGTAGATGTTTCCTTCACAAAATTAATTTTTTGATTGGTGGGAAAATGTATTGCATTTGTTTTAGATTTTTCATTAGACTTTAATCCCATAAAATCAAAGTTTTTAATTTCAGTCCAATTTAATTGGGGAGTCGGTAGTAGAGCTGGTTTCGTTGGTTTATTATCGTCAGTCTTCTTTAAACAAAAGTTAATTGGGCTGTCAGTTGCCGGTTGTTTAGTAATAGCAAATACACTAGTTGTAGCTTTCTGTTCGCCAAAGGAAACAACAATAGCCGTTTGATTTGCAGGAATCCCAAAATTAAACTTTTGCGTGGTTGGGGTTTGAAACAAATTACTGACTTGATTTTTGTTTTTGGTATCAGAATTTATAATGCCGAAATTGTATTTACTCATGTTTTTGTTGTCACCACTATCTTTAAGCGGATTTCTGGGGTTATTGCAAGCACTACATGTTCCAATGCTTTCATCGTTTCGCACCAAACATTGATTACATTCCCAAGACCCTTCTTTAGGCTTAAATTTATCTCCCCACCCGACAGCTGCTGGCACAGCTGAACCTTGATTATGAAGATTGTTTTGTGTTTGGCCAGGAATCCCAAATAGCATTGGTGGAGTCTTTGATAGAAATTTAGAATCACTTTTTTGCGTCGCTGTATCTCTTCGAGAATTGCAAGCGCTACAAATATCATTATCAGCTTCATTCCGAATCATACATGACTTGCATTCCCAAGTTCCTGGTTTGGCCTTAAACTTATCTCCAAAACCAAAGCTGTAGGATGAAGGTATTATATTTTTGTAATTTGTGTTGCTTACATTTGGTTTTGGTTGTTCACAACAAGCACACTGCTCAAAGTTTTCGAGATTATTCGTATAACATGTTTCACAATGCCAAGATCCAGGTTTTGGTTTAAATTTATCTCCAAAGCCACTTTGGGTGTTCTGTTTCGCCGCATTTCTTTCCTCTTTGATAGCCTTGCAATCAATTTTTATATTAGACTGAGCAGAATTGAGAGCAGAAATAAAATTATCACATGCTTGTACAGTCTTAAATCTTAAACAGAATGTTTCAGCCACTAATTCACCTTCAGAAAAGTCCTTAGCGCACCATGTTACTGCTTTATCAATTTTTGGCATTTTTTCAAAGACCATATCTTTTGTAACAGCATGATTACAGCATACTTTCATTATCTGTTCTCTACGCATCAATAATCGTAATTTCTGATTGTTATCTTTATGTACAAGTAATTTAATATTTCCAAGTCCACGTTCTTTCCATTCTTTAGTTGTAGCATCAAACCGAAGCAATTTGGCTCTATGCTCAAATAAAATAATTTCATCTTCTTCTCCTGTTTTCTGATCGACTAATGCGGGCAATGGAATTACAGGTTTAAATTCTACTGTTGGCTCAAATTCTTCTACAGTATCAGAAGTATTTAATTTATTTGATGTAGTATTTTGAACCTCTGTGCTAATAAGATTTTGGTGGGATGATGAATTAAATATATTGGAAAATGGAGAGCTGGTTGCTGTTTTAAACGATAATCCACCAAATATATTTGTTTTATCAGGAACAGCTTGAACAGTTTTTTGGTCAGTATTACTATTTTCAGATACAGGCTTAAATGTTGGTGCAGTGCTAAAGGTAAAACCTCCAACAACAGTTTTTCCAACATCAGCAGTGTTATATTTATTTGGTGTAGAAGTTATATCGGGCGCTGAATTATTAATATTAGATTCTTCTTTAGGTTTAATAATATCTTCGTTCTTACTGCAAACTATAGCTTCCTGCCGAGCTTTTTCAAATACATCATAGAATTGTTTAGCAATATCAGGAGTTTTAAATCGAACACAGAATTTTTCGAAAATAACAGTTTCCTCAGCAAAATCATTTGCAACCCAAAAATAAGCTTTAGTTTCATTTTTCATAGGTTTGATCTCCATATCTGCTGAAATAATATGGTTTGCACATACTTTATGAATTTGTTCTCTTCTCATAAGTACTCTCACCTTTCCAGATATTTTATGTTTAAGCAATTTCATTTCTCCGAGTCCTCTTTCTTTCCATTGTTTGTCGACAAATCTAAACAATTTAGCTCTAGAACTAAATATCACTTTTTCGTCTTCTTCCCCAGTAGTTACTTTGACTTCAGCTGGCAAGGGTATAATTGGTTTGAAGTCTGGACAAGGATCGTAATTTTCAATGGACGTGTTGCTTTTCTCCGATAGAGTTCTAGACTTATTTAAACTATTGTTTGGCGTAGAACCAGTGAAAATTCCATCAACAACAGTTGTTGTGGTATCAGTATGTTTTGCATCTAAATTTAAAAAATTTGAAAGATTGTCATTACGACTGGTAGCGAAAACGGTTGAATAATTCCGGCTTGACAAAGTTCCTAGTGATGTCGTTGTTGCTATTGCTGGGACACTTATATTTCCAGAGGCAGAAAAACCGAGTCCTAGAGTTGACGGTATGCCTTTACTGTCATTTGCTGGCGGCATTGCTATTTGATAATTGTGAGGGCTTCCTTTTATATGCTTTGGGGGGATTGTTACACTCAGTATTGGTGCTGGGGCAGAAGTACATGTTGGTAGAGGATCAGATGAAGTGATAACTACATTGACGGGTAGGCGTGAACTATCTTTCACATCAACTTTTGGTGTAACTTTTGACGTTACAAGTGATATCTTTGTCGGAGCCGAAGTAATAATAGGCATGGCTGAAATCGAAGATACAGTAGATGCAGGCACTGAAGGCACTGTAGGAACTGTTGGCACTGCAGGTACAGTTGGCACTGCAGGTACAGTTGGCATTGATGGTGCAACAAGATGGGATACATCTAGATACATTTGATCTGGTGTAGCATATACTCCAGCGAAATTAGCTTGAGATCTAGTCGGATCGAATAATTGCGGTACACCTGGAACTGAAACTTGAGGAAATTGAGAGTACTGATTGTAGAGATTATAAAAATTTTGTCCATATAATTGATATGGGTTGGCTGGAAAAGGAGGTACAAGACCCCGACCAAATTGTGGAATTACCTGAGAAGGTCCAAAAGGTAATTGAGGTCCAAATCCTGTAACATTATCATTTCCCCGGTACTCTTCATCTAAATTGTATAAGTCACTTTCGTCTATTGTTTGTTCAGAATTAGTCTTTTTCAACTTGTTTACCTCTTTTTTCAGCTCAACTAACTGTTTCTTTAACTCTCCAACATCCTTGCATTCATTTTTACATTCTTCTATTTGATCTTTTACTTGATCTACAGAGATTTTTAGAAGTTTAAACTGTTCTGTAGTAGTTTGAATGTTAGAATTGATAGTACTTATTATTTGGTTACTTAGTTTACGATTCTCATCAAACCATTCTTTGGTTTGTTCCATGAAGTCATTAATAGTGACATCTTTCTTTTGTAGGGTTTTAATTTGTTTTTCAATCCTTTCTAGTACTTGGTGATCCATTATTGAGCTTTCTAATATTTGTGTCTCCACTGCAGTACGGTAATTGGTCATGTTTACATTTGACATATATTTTTTTGGTGGTTTAGGAGTTGAACTAACATTTTTTCTGTTATATAAATTCGGATTGGATCTTAAGGAAATATATTCATTTCCACCCAATGATTCACTTTCATCACTATAATATTCAGTTACTGCAAAATTGGATATTTCTGGATCAACTTTATTCAAGCAACATTCAATGTCTTCAATTAATTCCTGTGTGTCCAAGTACAACTGATTATCTTTATAACAAATTTCAGTTTCTTTTAATTTCTCTAGAGCTTTATAGGCAAAACGTTTAGCTTTGTTTAATAAGGTGACATACTTAATTTCCGAATCCTCACAGTCTTTGGGTGATTTCTTTTCTTCAAATGCAAGTTTCTTATATATTTCACTTGTATAATAACATGCACTTGGTGATTTTAAGTTTGATAATAACTCAATAGCTTTTTCATAGTCTCCATCATTAAGTTTATTAATTGCAACATAAATCTTGCACTTTTCTATAAGGCTATTTATTTCTGTTGTATCTAAATCTTTGTGGTTATAATCAAATAACCGTTTGTCAGGTACTTTAATGATAACCTTACTTTTCAGTCTTTCCAGAAGATTTATGGCTGAAGAATAATATAAGCAAGCTCTCTTTTCTAACATGGTTTTTTCATCTATTACATTACATTGTTTTGCTTTCCCACTAAATATATCACCAAGAATGCAAAGGAGTTGAGGATCTAAGCCATGATTGTCAATACACCTTACTACTTCAATACCAAAGCTCAGAGTTGCATTTATACCTGTTAAATCTGTTCCTAATTCTCTTTGACTATATTTGTATGCACAGTCCCACCATTTCATTTGTGTAATGGAGCATAATAAATCCATAATATTTGCAGGAAGTGTACTGGGCTTACCAGGGCTATTAATAGCATTTATATTTTCTTTATTTTGAATCGTTAATGTGGCACTATAAAGGAATGCCAAAATATCCAGTTTATTTAAACTTTCAGCGCCATAATTATGTGTACATGGAATTAATATGTCAAACAATGAACATTTAAATTTAACCATGTCCTTATAATTGAGCAGTATCCAAACAAAATGGTGAAGTGAATTTGGATACTCCCTTTGAGCATCTTCATCATAAGCTTCAACTTCATGTTTTTTTGGCAATCTCACAGTAGGAGCAGGAAAAGTATCCGACATTAGATGAGACTTCTTTTTCGTTAACTGTTCTCGGTCAGAAAATACTGTTTGATAAATTTTGTCCTGCCAATGACCACCAGCACAGAATTGTAAAATGTGATCTAGGAACACCTGAGTATTTTCTTGTATGTTTGACAATATGTAATGACCCGACTGGGAACATCTGTATGAACCTTCTATATACCAGCGGTATACTGCATTCTGCTGCTTGTTTGGAGCATGCATTAGCCATTTAACTTTAGGATCAAGAGGAGTAATTTGCCACGCAATTAACATCAGTGGTCCTGCAAATTTTGTTGCATCACGCCAAGTTAGCTGATTCCTCTTAGCTTTTTTAAGTAAATAAGTTGCAATGTGAAATGCTAATTGACCACGATGATGCTGCACTAAACTGGTATGGAACTCTAAAAATCCAGAAGAAGCACCTGTTTTGTTTACACTCTCTATTGCATGATCATAAGCACTTAACAGTTCATTTGACTCAACTAAACTTCTTGATGATCCATTAGGTACTTCAGTTAAACTCAAAACACAAATTTTTTCTTTAACTGTTAGTAAAAGCAATTGGTATAGCCAGTCATTGGTGTTAAGAGCATTGTGTTTGAGAACTTCAGATAGTGTCTCATACCAGGTGAAATTATTAAAACGAATTTTGTCTTCAAACTCTATGTTACAACTGTGATCAAATGCTTCCATAATTTTATCAGATTGTAAATAATGTTTAAGAAGACGTATGTGGAGGACAATATCTTTCGGTCGTACTGCAAGCTCATCTTTTAGAAACCCAACTAAAGCTTCAGAATCGGGATTAGTAGTAGCGAGAAGTCTTTCGCGCAGTTTAAATGTAATAGGATGTCTTGGAAAAGTGGCTTCAGCCTTCTCACACCAATACTTTGAACGTCCAACATCTATTTCCACTTGTTCATCAGCAAGAAGTTCACAAACTGAAAATGTAATTGGTCATGAGTTTTCTCTTAATATTACAAATTCAATGTATGTTACAAGTAATCCAATACTATATGTTAATTGCAAACAAAGATAGTCTCCTGTAGGCAAGTAGTCATGACCATTAATGGGCATACGTAATAACCAAAGGCATCATTAAGTTTAAGTAGCTTAATCAAAGTAGTTATTCATATTGTTCACCAAGCTTTACTGTTGTTCATGGTTTTGCATGCGTCGAAGTCAAAATGTGTTTAATCTATGGTTGCTTATATATAAGCAACATTAAAATGT
>DWPT01007206.1:0-10948 GCA_018251895.1 Agathymus mariae mariae | reverse complement strand
CGGTGGCTTTCGATTTGAAAGAAGAATATTTATGTTTTTGTTAGTACGAAAATATCAAACGGCAGTCTTCGTGGTTCGGTGGTCTCACCGTTCCATAAAAGGAATACCTTACCCGTAATAAACATACTTCTTCGTAAAAATCACGAGTGCCCGATACATTTAAAAATTGCTGCATGATTATCGAGTATTTTTAGCCATAAACGCAACGTATAAAATTTCTATACCGTATAAAATGAAGGAACAATCCAATTTTGCTGCAATACGAGTTAGCTACACAGTTGTAACTACAGTTTCACGTGACTAGCAGACGTTATGAGTTGTCGGTTTAATCCAGGTTTGCCGGTTAAAGTTCGATTTACATTTAGGAGTGGCTGGCGACTTGCTCCCCGGAGGCGTAGTGGCAAGCCTTGGTATTTTCATGTTAAATTTTATATCTGAACGAATGTTTATTTCCTTCTTAAATTAAAACACTCCACAGCTGAGATGGAACACATCGGTCGTGAGTGTCGAGGGCGCCGACGCTTTACTGTAACGTAACCATTTTTAGGTCATAATTTTTTAAGTGAAGATTATTATATGCTCAGTCATGTAATGATTTACCGGTTATTCAAAACACGTCTAAGTAACGAGCAGGTGTGGCGAGGAACCGATCCCTGATCGCGTTTCGCGAGGTCGACGGTCCGTCAGCGCCCCCGGCCGCCGTAAATGGAAAATAGCAGCTACTTGCACGGACCACGTAATTAAAATTGAACCACCCCATGTTCGCTAAAATTAAGTTAGTCGTGTCCAGACGTTAAGTTAAAATTTTGGGACGTAAATTTTTGTCGTTGCTTAGTTATGTAATATTAAGTGATGCTTGAACCATACTGAGAGATGAATGAAATTCTAAAAAATATAATTCAAGTTATCGAACATCCATACAATATAACTTTAAGTATTTTATTATTATTATTGTACCACAAAATAAGTTTTGCAGTTTAAGATTTTTTTTGATGATTTTTTATGATTTTCCTTACAAATACTGCCGCATTCGTCTCCAGGTCTCACGACCGCACCACACCACAGGTCGACATTCAAAGCACTGTGTTACCAATTAACTACTGTGCGATTAATCAGTTCACGTCTGGTTACACAATAAGATACGCGACTATGCCCATGCTCGTTAGAAGAGCCGAAACAGCTCGTCATGCCCCCATGAACTCGACGTGGAAATACATCGCATTAGCGAAAGGGCGCGAACATGATTTGCGAATCTTAAATTGGATTTCCATAAGTGCCCCTACCAATTAAACTATATCGAAATGATCGATTAACTATATTCTGACACTTGGACTAGAATAATCCGATGCTAACTCAGCCAGTGAACTTCATTGAAGCAACATGGCAGATTAGCTACAGGACACCATGCCCTACACGAGGCCGCTGGATAGTTAACCATATACCAATCTTAATAAAGTTAAAACACAACTACCTAAAGTTAACATGTGCAGGATACCAGTCTTAATAAAGTTAAAACCAAACTACCCAATTCGAGTTATATGTTCGTGATATGATTGTGTTAGAACTGATGCACGGTTCTCGAGGGGACGAGACAACTCGTTTAGTCGTTACAAGATTAAACTGTGTTTCATCTCAATTGTTAGGAGAAGCTCCATCCACTACAGACTACTGATCAACGGCACCTTAGTACTGATCGAGGTTCGTTATATATATAATCAAGTAGTGGTTAAAGAAGTGTGTAGGCCCATATGAATTATTTTGTTAGTAGCAACATCTGTTTCCTATGTATTCAACATATTTCTAAAAATATAAATTCACTAATTATGGATATATTTATACGAGTATATACGTTTAATAACATCACATGACATTTCCAGCCACTAGATCGGAAATCTTTCTAAACCCGATTGTTTCCATAAAGAGATCCTTATGTTTTTTAGTAAGTTCTAAGATCGGATGTATTAAATTTCCTACAACAAACGAAAAATTAGAATGTTAACATGTTCACACAACATTTTGTCGTGTGTTTCCAGCCGCGCGAACGTGGTCGCATGCGCTTTCACATGCTGCAGAACGTGCAGATGGCGCTGGACTTCCTGCGATACAAAAAGATCAAGCTGGTAAACATTCGCGCCGAGGACATCGTGGACGGCAACCCCAAGCTGACGCTCGGCCTCATCTGGACCATCATCCTGCATTTCCAGGTCAGTGGCGCTCGTAATCCTTACGTTACTTATGTTATTAAATCGTCGTAAGCAACGGTATGAAGAAAAGGAAATTAGAACGAGTGTTACAGAACATATTTATACCACTGACCTTGATTTAATTTATAAAATGTGCAAATGTTTCTATGTTCCAAACATAAATAAACCATTCGATTAAGTAAGCGATACAGGGTATCACCAAATGAGTATTTTAATATTTAAATTATTTTGATTGATCGTATTAGTTATGCCACAAGTAGTTGTAGACAGTTTGAACATTATAGACATCTACTAGTGTACTGGTGTACCTATAAGTTAAACTTAAAAAGTGAAGATTGTTAATAAATTGATCACCAATATTATACCCAATATATAGTTTAATTAATTTGATCGACTTATCCATATATGTACTCGTAATATTGCCATTGTCACCACACCGACGCGGCGGTGGCCACTTGTCGTAAGGTGAGAATCAACGGCCCGTCGTCTAGGGGTGATCAGATAAATCGTGACCTGCTGCCTATTGAAAGGTTCAATTGTACGGGTCCATTATTAATTTAGTTGTTTGCGGCATAATTATAAACAAGTGGTGCAGTACGGACACGAGTACATTTTAGAGTTGTTCAGTTTACACAACAAGAGGACGAGTTAAAATAATAGTATACGTAATTTATAAATGTGTTTGTGTACATTCCATGCGATGAAATGTGCGGCACGCGGCACGCGGCTGCACCAGTTTGCAGTACGTGTTATGATAATATAGTTGAGAACTATTCGTTGTTGTAAGATGAACATTAAATAATGTAAATAATGTCGACGCTGTGTCACGTGGTTCGATTTACACGAACACATACTTTTCACGTGTAACACACATTCGATGGTGAAGTTCCAACTGAACAACACAATAAGAACTTAAACGAATTGGAGCAGATAATCGGATGGGGTCGTCTGCCATCTCTCATTTGCATGGACTTCACAAATTTTCCAATTCACCGTTGTAAAGTGGTTAATTGAAGTTTTTGAATATTCTTCCAATAAAATGGAGTCAGACAGACAGGAGTAAATCAAAATTATTAGCCAGTACTGTGATAATTGCGGAATCTGGAAAAATAATTATCGTCATTCACATCGTCAATCTCAAAAAATAATTTAAGTATGTAGTTTGCATAAATCATATTAACTAAATATATTTTTATTTTATTGCCAACAAATTTTATTAAGGTTTATATAAATTGGATCTACGATATGTCACAACAGTTTTGTGGGATAAAGGTCTTGAAACATGGCCAATGTGCTGTAGCCGAATGGAAAAATACAACTAACTTAATTCCGTTTTTTCTGTCTGTTTGTCACAACAACTTCATTAGGGAAACTAGCTGTTACTCGACCGCTGGTCGGTTAAATTATTCAAATCGTGCAAACTCCCAGTTACGTTGCTTGTTTGTTTACACTTTATTTTTGCTTTAACGTTTTAAACTCTGATGTTCATAACGATTTTAATTACGGTCCGCGAAGAGGCTAAGCTACTATTCATTTTCATTGAAGTTCACATTCATTTAAGTAAACCTTTCTCTAAAACGTGGACCTCATTTGCATTTTACCAATCTGTAAAAGATAAGTAAAAATGATTCATGGCTTCTGTTTGTAATCTTAATGTTGTATTCATTAAGTTGTTTTTTTTAATAATAATATTTTAAAATCATATCATCATCATATCATGACAATAGAATGACCTTCAAATTTATATGGATGATGACAGTATAGAAGAAATCAGGTAGATGAAATACTATAAAACGGAGTATTACATTAAAAAAATCTAATAATGTTACGGTCTCATACTAAAATTGTTGTAAAGGTCAATATTAGTAAATATTTACGTGTCCAAAATCCAAAAATATTCTTTCACCACCCGTCTTTATACTGTAGGGTATAAATTATAAAAGCAAAAAGTCATATAATATACTCTCAATAAAAATTGGTCTACATAACACAACAAAAATATTTTATATACTGTGTTTTTAGTAATATAATAATAAAATACATAATTATTGTTGCTGGTCTTACAATAAATTTAATTAGTCATCCCAACTACGAAATTCTTCAGTGAGTAACGTTCGGTTCCTCGCGATGTGCACTCCGACGGTGTTTTTGAAAGAACTATAATTTTATTATGTACCGAACCGTTGCGTATACTAACTCTGATATAGATTAGGTATCCTTAGATTGGCATTTAGTCCGTCGCGAACGTTACCAGTAATTGGTTACTGTGCAACGGACGCCCACGGTTCAGACTAAATCGCGACTGACCTCAAAAAGCAGGATTTCTTATTTAAAGTTCATTGCACATTTGCAATACACTACTTTGACAATAAATAAATAGTTAATGATTTATGTTAAGCGAGTCGGTTCAGGAAATATTCTGTTACGGTTTTATGGATTTTTGTAGATTCCAAATTAGATGCATGGCTGTTAAGTGACCGCAGCACTCTGTAGAAGTATGTCTGATTAATCTCAGTTGTGTTTGAAGTGTTTATCGTAGCAGCGGAGTATTAATCAAATCACGGAAATTTAGTCTCCTTCGGAAGTCATTACTTTGACCGTTAGGCAGATTCATCACGAAGTTTATGACTGTCTTAATCACGAAACTTGTTTGTTAGTACGCAATTCTATCCTGATTTCCGTGCATTCCTAACAATCGGAAGATGTTACCTTGGCCTGGTTTCACCTTTGTGAGGTTTTCACGGTTCGTAGTAAGCAAATTATAGTTCGGAGTTATTTTGATAATTCCGCTAACGTTACATAAAGCAAGTCTTTTGTGTTTTGTATGATCATACTGGTGGTACCTTTCAGGACTGTTAATGGTGTACTTCATGTGGTGAGTGTAAGGCTTTTTTGAAACATTGATATAAAAGCGTTAATTAAAGATTAATTTTCTCCTAATGAGATAATAATTAAATAATTCTATAATATGGCGTATATTTTTTGCAAGGAATAATAATAAAAAAAATTGAAAAAATTAAATTGTTTCCCTCCGGATACCCGGGAACACGACTGCGTTAAAAGCCTCCGTTAAAATAACCTTTTATTTTCTGTCGCGTCCTTTTAGCAAATTTGTTCCTGATTATTACCCCTGTTTCGTTACTTTATTTTCTTCGGGTCGGTTAAACACTAGTAATGTAATATTACGTGCTATATTATTGCTCACTCTGTGCTCTGCATATTTCCATATACGCGAATGTCCTTATAAGTAAGTTCGCCGTGACACATATATCTAGTATTCATATCAGAAACCATTACAAAATGTCGCCGGTCGTTTTGTTGTGCTTGCATTCTTGATGTCTTGACCTTAACGAAAATAAGGTCTTTGGGCCCTGTCATTTTGCCAATATGATTTAAGTTTTGTTTTTTACCAATTTTTTATGTTCTCTATGAAAAACTGTACGAGTCAAAAGAATTTCTGAGAACACAAAATCCGAGACCCAGGGTTGAAGAACATCAAATTATTCTATCGAAAAACAGTTTCCTGGAATGCAACTGAGTGCATACTATTCAGTGTATGTATCCTAAAATATACAGCCAGTTCACCTACATATTTAGTTGCTCATGGAAAAATGTAAGTGATCAATGACCTTGTGAGACTTAATATCGTTATCGGGATCGAAATCTTCAGAACGTATCTGGCTTTTTGTAGAAAATTACCCGGTGGATGTGGGATTTCTACCCTCGAAAACCCTCCCGGTAGCTAGTCGGCTTAAATCGAGGAGGCTTCGGTTTCTCATGGGAAAGCACGGGTACATCGCCAGAGGAACGTCAAATGGGCCCGTCCCGAATCTAAAAATACCCTTCAATCTGCCATTTTTGCAAGGAATAGGTACCTTTACTCAACGATGACCATTTGCAACTCCATGGATCATTTTTCTGTTAGTGGGGTGGATATAGTGTAGTTAGCGTGAGTGGCGCCGAGTGGGATTGGCCCTCTCTTGAATCCGCTCGGCAGTCTCCTTCATTATTTCGGTTTCGCAGGAGAACACAGTCCTCTACAAAACGTTTTCCCCGACATATTATTATTGGTATTATTGGTGGCAGAGAAAAGTCTCTCCTGATTTGTTCAAGCAGAACTTGCCAATCGAACTTCAACACCGAACAATCTTTGAGCGAGCGAGAGTCGCTCTGGTTCCTTCTATAGTGGTGGTATTGTATTGTTGGACCTTGAAGACTATTCGACCATGACCCCTCAATTATTTGTTTCTTTGAAGAAGTGAAACAGTAATAATACCGAATTTATTAAGTAAGTTTATTTGGCTTGAATCTCGGATATCTTGTCGTACAATCGTTATTGTTCATAAAATTGTACGCAAATCTATAGACAAATGCGCATAAATCTATAGACAAATAAGCTGTTCAAGAGATGGTTGCTTTATTCAATTGAACTTCATTATAATACAGTAAACATGGTCTTACATCGTCTTAAACGTTAAATTCTATTACATATGATATATCACACGCTGCCTTGTGAGGCCGGTCGCAGGCTTTTTGCGTTCATTCCCGAAAATGTCATGATCGTTACGTGAATCATTCAGTGATTGTCAGTGCGCGGCGCTCGTGGTTCACTTTCCCTCTCGTGCTTGTTGCATAATCACGATCCTTTTATACTGATTGCTTTTATTTAACAATCCATTGTACAATGACATCTGTCAGTATTGCAATCGAATTAATCAATTCAGTTTTCGTTTTTCCGCAACCTATGAGGCAAACGTTTTCTGATCTAACCTTGTTCGGGATTGTCTACTTACTTTTTCTAATTTTAATGTTGTTTTGAGGAACAGTAATGAGGTATGAATTAACGTACTGCGCCCAAATCAAATCACTAACCTAACCTAACCTCACTTTTATTACCAGTCCATTTTCTTTTATCTGTCGTTGTATGTATGGGACGCCCATTTATTTCCCTCAAAAATTTAAAGCTCTCCTTTAAGTACTTAGGTGTGTTAAATTCAAACGGTACGCAGTATAGAGCTTTATGAGAATATCTAAAGTATTCCAGCGAATGATATTGGGAGCCACTTCCGTCTAGCGTAATCCAAATATATACCAAAGACACAAATCATGAAGACGTTCAAGCTAATTGAATGGCTACTCTGATATCTCCAGATAGCAAATATCTGCATATTCAAGTATAGGCAAAAGTAAAGATTGGGTACGCTAAACTTTAAGAGAGGTAGGCAAAAATTACGAAGTCTACGTAATGACCTGATGGCTGCAAACGATATATGACAAGTGGCAATGTAACCGTAGATGGTGAAGGATACTTACTTATAAGAAAGTTATTCACAGCTGCCTTCAAATCATCCATATTATAATCGGATGGGGACATCAATTAAGACCAAGAATCGGAGCTGAGAAGGCTAGACTACTTGGTGATCATCAGTGTGCAACGAAGTCATATAAAAGTTTAATTCGGAACATAAGTTACATGTCAATGTTTCCTACAAATATAAATTTACGATCCTTAATTTCATCTCCATTTAAAACCAAGGACATCAAAACCTGTACCGTGTTGAGTCAGGCATGGCGTCATTACATCGTGACGCCATCGGGTCGAATACGAAGCCTGCCAACTGAATAATTATTTTAATTGTGTGACAACGAATACCGATTATTGGTTTATTTCACTGAAGAAGCCGCCAGACACAGATAATGTATTTATTCGTTGCAATTCTTTAATCGATGCAAGTACTCATATCCTTATTAATCATACTGGACTACAATCACATTAGATGTCGGCGGTGAACGTTTGCTATTGCTGTTAAGCCTAAAATAGAAGAACTTTAATATTCTTATTTATTTATCCACTATTTATTGTAAATCTAAACATTAGATTACAATAGGCAGACTTAATGCTTGATGACATTCTCCATCAGTCTTGGCGATGTTGAGAGGTTGCGGTAGGGTTACAAAAGAAAATAGAAAATAATAACATTTCATATATATACATATGTATCACTACTTAGGTAATCAGATTATGAGTTGTGTAACATAATATTCCCGGACTAGTTCCGGTTTCAATAGAGTTGGAGCTTTTCGGATATTTACAGGTAGGGTGTTCCAGACACATTATTTAGAATAGAATAAATAGCAAAAAGAATTCTGCTATTTCGCCGCTTACGAATAGGTAGGCAGTTAAGCCTACATCGGCATTCAGCGATATGGTCATACTTACGCGGACCTAATATGTATTGGATACAATTATTTTGAAAGCGTTTCAGCTTATTTAGATTTTCCTCGTTAAGTACAAGTACAAGAGATTGTATGCTGCATGAGTTTGGTCGTGAAAGATATAATATTTTTGGACGTATATAGTGAATACAGCGTTGCTACGTTGCTTGCTTTCTTGCTAGTAAAATTAATCTGTGGACACCGTGCAAGTCCATCCATCATTTAACCAAGATTTTAACAAATTGGCATAAGAGGATAACGTCACCGTTATAAAAAATGAAAGGTAAAAGTGGAAAAGTTCACCTTGAGTAACATTCATGAGTTGCCTAACAGCCTAGCTTGACATTTGGATGGATTAACAGTAACACCGTTATAATGCGACCAACTATATTCTGAACGTTAATGTCCAGAACTAACCGGTCGCCGACGACCTTGAAGATAATCAGTCCGATACTTAGTTACTGGAGATGCATCTAGGTTTTTGCTTGTGAACACATATTTCTAAAACTTTCGAAAGGAATGAGAGAAAACAGAAATCAGATGAAAATGGTTCAGAAGCGAAGAGTATTCTTATTTAGGTAAAGGGCGTACTAGAGTCTTCTTTCATAGGGTTGGATATTGTCCAGAACTGAGGCTGAAGTTTACGATGTGGGTTGTAACTGGAAGGAGGTTCTCGGCGATAGTGATCGTCATTATCCTATTAACATCATTACAGCCCACAGCCCTAGATCGAATGATTAAAACAACCTTCTTGACCTCTTCCTGGCTTACAGGAGTAAATTTGAAGGCTGCGGTAGAAGATGGTTGCAAAGCAGCAATAGAAGGGATGGTTGGAGTTCGGATATTAGGGTCCAAAGATAGATTCTCCCCACAATAACCTAAAGCCAAGGGAAGCGGCATTCTTTCTCAGCTTATTAATACACATTCGACTGTAATTACGCAATTGTAAAAGTGTTGGTCGATGCTTTTGGGTAAAGAAAGTTCTCGATGACAAAAACTACGATAGAAGACGATGTACGTATAATTTTCGAAATTAAGTGGTGCAGCAGTTGTACAACGTACTAAATTCTCATTATGTGTCCGGTATTTTAATTCACTCACTTACTACTTGCAAACTCACTTCGATTGTGACTCGACATGACCAACTAGGTCATATTACCGAATACCTATTACCTAATTGTAACAATCCTGAATTAATCAGTCGTACCTCACACCGAATCGAGACATAATCATACCGTGCACAAAGTCTTGCAACTGGATAATTTTGCAATTTTATTTTGATCTCCAATAGAAAAAACGTTTGGGACTTATATTCGATTTTTATTTATTTAAGTACAATCAAAATTCGTTGAAGACTCATATAAAACAGATTCAACAGCAATAAACTTACAACGTTCGAGTGTTTGATGTTGCTTTCCATGTCAATTTCTTATGATGTTTTTCATTAAGTGCAGTGGATAAGTAAAAGGCGGGTATAAATTAAATTATAAACCACATTTTCCATAACTTGGCTGTTTCACAACCTTCTTCGTGATAAAGTTAAATGCATAATATACATACAATACATAATTTGCATGTACTATCATAGAATAGATAACGATATTATGGTACTGCGACACTGGTCCCAATGAGTCAGGCGCCAGCGTTGCCACGACACTCACAAAGCTTGCCAACTGAATTTATTTATTTATATTTTAATTTACTTATTTATATTTTATTTATGTATACTGAACTTTACTTTCGCTTCATCGAACATTTGCTCGACACATCTATACCTATTTGGTTGTCAAATTACATGACAAATTAGCAGTAAATGCTGTTGTGTTAAATACGCCACTAATTATATGCTTCGTGATGACGAACGGCCTATATTAACAGACACAAGTATAGCTCAAGCTTGCCCGTATGGTTATCGGGAAATTATGGTACTTATGCGTGTCGGCGATAAATAGAATTTAGAATTTACCCACCAGGAAAATTTTAATTTTATTATGTTGACATTTAATGTTTGCTTGATATATATGCTCCATAGCTCTTACTTCGCACACGTTTAGGCTTGTCGCCTGGAGATCGGCAGCCGCAGTACACAGTGAGTCAGTTGTTAAACTTGATTAGAAATATACTCCATTCTCCGTCTGCGACCTCTCTTCTTCTTCACTCAATTATCATTTCTAAATACCTAAAAGAGGTCACAGGCATCCAAAGACCTGCATCACACGCCACCGAAGCATTCCCGGTTACACCTGGCGCTACTTATTCATAATCTCGTACTTATTTTTCCGGGTGACTTCAAAACGAGCACGAGACCGCATTAGTTGGCCAGGTACATTGAGAAATTCCAAACTGTGCGCGAGTGCACATTATGCATTGATATTACATTTTTATTTTTTGTGTCGAACTATTAATATCAATATTATTATTAAGTCGTTAATAATATTTTTGGTATTATTACCTTTCGTGAAGCCTGCCTGGCTAGCTACCACCCTCCTGCTTGAGTCAGCCGCCAAACGACTCGTCGTGTTCCGGCT
>DWPT01007205.1:0-10950 GCA_018251895.1 Agathymus mariae mariae | reverse complement strand
CGAAACCGGTAAAATATGATTCATATATCCGTATCCATATCCGGATCCAAAATATCATATCCATAACATCCCTAGTTCCTTTGGTTGTTTATAAATGTTTATATATCCAAATGGTGTATATGTGTGCGCATTAACACAATTATTGAAAGTTAATTGTTATCTATTGTCATGTTCGAAACCGTGTTGAAGATGTTTGTGAGGATATTGAAAGAAATTTCAAATGTCCGGTTAGATGTAATTTAACTCGTGGTATTATTTATTTATGATAATGTATGAATCGAGTGTTGGCTATAGAAACTTTTGGTTTCTCTAGGAAGTTGATACGCCTGTCTCGTAAAGTGAGACGCTTCAAAATAAAACATGGGTCGGTTTGTATGATGTCCGGGCGAGTGACAACTGAGTCGATCAATCTTCTGCAATAGTAGCGATACATCCGCAACTAATGTGTATCCCTGTAGATCGTAAGAGAAAGCACGGTGTACCCTATTGGACCCATAGATGTGTACAGATAACATGCTCCATGTGGATTGTAAAGTTTCGTTGAGTATCTACTTCGTATTAAAAAGATTGGTTACGATTTACTAATTATAAAGTATAAAGCAAGAACAGAATAGCAGGTGTAGGGTGTCAATTGCATCTGAAAAATCCTGGGATGTCTATAACTTCATCGACTTATAATTAAGATTATTTAATTTAAATATTTACAGCATTTTGTTATCAAGATTTTAATTTTATTACAAGTTGTGCAAAATTGTAGTAACAGTCAGCGTAGGTATGTCGTCATAAAAATAACGTAATTTCAAATATTGGTTTCTGGAAGTTTATTACAACTTTCTCTTATATTACAAACCTTAATACTCCCAATACTGGACAAGGTACTCGCCTGCAGCTAAAAAGTTCAAGTCTATGTTTCATCATCCGGGGATGTCACGCGTCGGAGGTAAAGCTCTTAGCTCTTCCCATATTACATATTTTTTCAACGAAGCAAGTTATAATTGATTTCATTTTATTTTTAATTTAAGAATATAATCCTGCCGGAGAAATCACCACCAGGTTCGAAAACCTGGATTTGAACTAATTAAGGCCAGAATATACTCCTTAAGCGTCACTATGAGGGGCGTGAAATAGTTTCGCTACGAAGGAAATTATGACAGCTTACGTTTGAGGCAAGCGACGCATGTATAGGCTTCATATTGGAATGTGGTCCTGTTCTGTTACAATTATGTATTTACGAGTAATTAGGTTATAATACCCACATGATATTAACTGGATGCTGGATGTTCAACCGCACTTATCAAATCTATACTAATATCATGTAGACAAAATTTTGTGAGTTCTGTGTATGCGGCGGGTAATCTCCTGAATCACGGCATCTACTTATAAATGTATTTTACCATTTTTAAGATTCCATATAATTGTTCCATATGGATGTAAGAACATTCGTTGGACTATTACCATATTATGTTAATATATAATATTTCAACGAAATCAGGGCGAGCGACTGGCTAAAGATAATAATATTAGACTTTTAATAAAGTGCAATAATTAAGTTGAAGCTATGTTCGAGAAAAACGCTGTTAAAGATATTTTGTTTTGTTTATTACTTAAACAAAAAACGAATACTCTATCGCTTTGCACAGAGAGTCTTAGTAGAAAACGTAAAAGTATTTTTACTAATTATGAATGCAACAAGTCTTTTGAGAGGCAAAATTCCAGTCACTTCACTGTTCGTAAATATCAGCTGCAGATAATATCAAAGTATGAAAGCGATGTATTATATAAATAGATACAATATAATACCGATAAAGCTAAAAAAAACAGTCCGGAATAATCATACGAGTTGGTTACTTATTTGAAAGCAATTTTGTTTCCCCCCCTCTTCATTTAGAATGGTGCTGGGGCGGACTTGAACTAGTTGTTTTTCGTTTAATTTTTTGCTCATTTATATAATTATGTTGTTTTAATTTATATTGAAATATGGTATTTTTATATTGAAATCTAAATACGTTACGTGTTTTAGAGCGTTTTGTTCTTTGATGGTAGCAGTAAATGAGGTAACTCACCATCAAATAGACATTTTAAATACTTAAATAACTTATTATAACTACTACCCATGAGGATTTCATCACTTGTTGATGATGAACTATTACCTCATGTGTATACGCATATGTTTACATAGATCAATTGTATATGTAAATATTGTTTGTATTTTCTTATTACCGTTAAGTAGATCACTATAATTTTAAATATAACACTATCACCCATACATGTCGCAGTTCAGCCCTGTTGCCACCCTACCTAAGTGCCGCCCACTCTGGTGATTTCACAGGGCCGGATTTAGGTTAAGCCTCCAACTGCTTTATTTAGTGTTATTCTTTTTTATGAAATCAAATTAAGTTGCTCCATAAAACGTATATCAGATTGTTTTAATTTAAATTTGGCACGAGTCCGTTTTTAAACAATGTTAAATGAGTTAAATTTGTCTACTGCACAGTTCGTGTGTTATTTATTTATGATTTAATAGCGCTCTAGTTTCTATTGCCTGTGTCTGCCATTACAAAAGTTCTGGGTTCGTTTTCGACAGAGACAGATATACATGTGACGTGGAATGTTTGTTTTTGAACATAAATTAGTTGTCGTGCGTGGTGTTAAATTATTTTGTGGTATGCTATTATAAGAAAGTAATCTTTCTTTAAGATCAAATAATTTTAACTATAAAACGCAAAAATAAAAAAATTACATGAAGGTTAATTGCTTATTAACATTTACAAATCCGTTTTACGTACGCAACGTCCGGTTTACGTAACGCAATATAATATTGTAATATGCATAAAAAAATATTTTATGTCGCTTAATCTCTTATTTCGAGACGAGAATCGAGTCTAACATAACATCGCACATTATTACTTGTAACAATGGTGATTTAATGGGACCTCAGTTAAATCTTCAATTTAAAACATCCTATGTAAATAAATAAACAAATCAAATGTAATTGTTCAATCCGGCCCTGCAGTATCCCCCTGCCACGTACCGTGTAATTCACAGAGATGTACTCACGTTTTATCGATCTGGTTGTCATACAATATTAAGGTATTCAGTATCTAATAATACTAACTAAATGTAGTTGTACCCTTGGTTGACTTTCTCAATTATTTTACTTGGAGTTTAAAGTCAGCACGGTTGCTAACTTATTTACAGGTAGGTACCAATTGTCATCGCAGGCGTGACTATACAGCATCACGTGCGAATGTACAGGAAAACAGGAGATCCATTTAAGGAAGGCATTGGTTGTGTTTAACCTTTACGGAAAATAATTCGAAGTATTAAACGTTACGGATTATATGACAATCAAGTTTTTATTTCGTCCAGTTAGTTTGATGTTTTTGTTTCCACGTTTGGACAGTTTTTCTTAAATGCGATGCAAAAACTAGATTGGAGGTTTTGTTTCCACGTTCGGGCGGTCGCAGCGCACTTTGAATCATTAATTTAACGTCAAAGTGGCTTTATAATAGTTTTTAACACGAAAACGGATGTGGGACACTTGCTCGTGGTGAACTGTACTCAGCTTGAAACAGGACTACGGAGCTAATGGAAAATTATAAATGTTATATTTGTGTCAACTAGGTCTCGGTCGGTGGTACGACTCGTTCACTGTAGTTGTTTTGTTTGTGTTGGGCGGTGACAACGCCCTTCAAACCAGGAATCTAACGGATATCGGATACAGATATCTCAAGTCTAATTATTTGATAAAATTATTTCAAGTAGCCGGTAACTTCGAATGATTTCACTTGTGCATATTTAGATTTTTCAAGATATATCGTACATGAATTCGTACATTAGGCGTTGAATACGAATTGCAGAAAGATTGTTTACTACGTCTATTGAAACGCACAACACGTCACACGAATACTCTCAGAGAGTTGATCGAAAATATTTATAAATAAAGCTCCAACTATGGAACTTTTTTTTTAGTTTCTGTAAACGTATCGAACGACCCACGTGCAATGTCGTTATACAACACCTTTACGACATTTAGAACACAGTATACCTTTTTATGCAAATTTTTGTCTTTTATCATTTACAGGTCGGAGGATATATTTTAAATACGGTTGGTTGAAAAACTGAACCAGATGACGGATGGCATTATACATAGCATTATACATGGCATTATACATAGTCTTTTGTATTCCTAAACGTTTGTATATATGTGTCTCTGTAACATGCAGTATGTTCGATATAATCTATTACGCGTAATGAAACCTAAACATTGTCCGCAGCACGAAGTGTTAGCAATCAACGACAAGGTGGTAGTGAGGGCGGAGGACCTAGTCAGTTGGGTGTGGAGCGGCGCCGGCTGGCGGTGGGGGCTGCGCGCGGTGTGGCGCGGCGCCTGCGCCCCGCCTGCGGAAACACAATCTTCTGCGCCCTTGCACCAAGCTAAGCTGGACTTCAGTGACGTGGACCAGGAGAAGAACGCTATGAGTATGTTGTATTTTGTTTCTCATTTTATTCTCTAGTCTTGGCTTCATTTACTTGAGTCTACTATCAATAATTATATTTTAATTAAATTCGAAAAGAACCAACCAAACCCTATGCTCTTATGAAATTTAAATGATGTTTTCAACAGGATAACCTCTATTAACGCCATTTACTGTCGACCTTTATCGAGTCTTCGTCTTTAAGGAAAAATGTGATGAAGATAGATAATACTCACCAAAAAAATGCTTACATACAAAATGTTGACTAATCTAACGACACGATGACCTCGGCGGTGTGAATTCCGCCAGTTCCAAATATCGATGTGCTTACAACAAATCTTGCAAATAGTAGGGTATGTTGTCACAGCAAACTTTAATTCGGAGTGTCGTATAGCCGAAGACGGCTCGTGGTCCTCCTGATCTGGCTTGTCGATGGTGTTGCGTTTAACGGGTGAGACGAGGGTATGATTCTACTTTCCACTGGTCGACCCGTACACGTCCTGTTCGAGTTGGAAGAACCAAGAAAGTCAACTCGTCTCACCAAATAGGATTCCAGTGCTTGCTAAAGTCGGTAGAAGTGTCCATAACCTAACATAACTTCCACATCGAATAAAATTCCTGTTTAAATTCCCCTTTCAGCAGTGGACACTGAGAGTCCGGGCGTGGTGGTGTTCTCTTACCCCCGGTATTGTCGCTACCGTGCGCTGTTGAGCCGGTTGGAGGGCGTGCAGGGGGACTGGCTGCGAGACTCGCTGGTGTGCGCGCTGGGCGGGTACGCGGCGCCGACCACCAACACGAGGATCCTGTACTGCAAGGTGGGTGCGAGGGCGGTGTCACTTGGACCGTACGCCGCTGAGTTGGCTTGAATTCATAGAATCAGGTTTCGGAAACAGGAGTCAATTATTTCCGTAGGGGTAAAACTGCTATTTTACAGGATTTATGAAGATGGTGAGTTTAGCACCTTTAATAGATCATACAATGGAGTTACAATATATAAAAAGTGAGGAACAACTAGCGTAGTGACTCTTTGTAAAGACAGATTTATAAAATACGGAATATTATGTTACGATTACTACTAGCGCCTTTCCGCTATTGTGTAACTAAAATGTCTCTCTTATTTAGAATCTTATTGCGGACATTGTATTCATTGTAGCAGTAATGGGTACTCACGATTACATTTACCCAATAAAATGAACCATGGGTACGTTTTGAATGAATGTTTATCGTGTATGTAATTGTTGTCTGCAGTTTTTATCTATTAAAAGTTTGTTCTCTTCTCGTGTAGTGCAATAATATTATTATAAAATAAGAAAATTGTGATAATTCATTACATTTGATAACGTCCCGTTAATCCAGTTGGTAGTGATCCTGCCTGTCGAGCGAGGTTCCAGGTGCGGTTCCCGGCCGAAGCAGGCATTTATATGTGACATAGATTGTCTTCGATTTACGGATATTTTGATTATATTTCATGATTTCTTATCTACGTGTGTGTTCACATTACTAGCGACACTAGTGAGAAGGTGTAACCATGGGTGTGTGTGTGTGTGTGTGTGGACTATTAAAAATGTAATCTCTTCTTTATCATGTGTGGAAGTGCAATAGTTCTTGCTCTGCCGCCTTCTGAAAAACTGCTAATCTGCAACTAACCGATGGCATTCAAACTCTTCTCCAGGACACGTTCGAGTACCCGGAGCTGGAAGGGCACGAGTTCGTGTGCAACCATCTGGCGCCGAAGTTGAAGGGCAGGCCTCGGGGCCGCCGTCGACGCGCGCCCTCGCGGGACCGCGACCACTCGCGCTCCTCGCGCTCCAGCGACAGCGACGCGGCGCCGCCCCCGCACTGCGCGTCCGAGCCCGCGGTTAGTACGAAGGCGATACTTCAGTAATTATATTTAGTAACTGCTTTACTGGTGGTTTAAACGTAGGTCTCCCGCACGAGAGACTCGGAGTATGAATCCTATACGCACCTCTGATTTTTCAGATTATGCGCATGTTACAAATTAATTACCACTTGTTTCGGTGATAGAAACCATCCTAAGGAAACCTGCACATGTCAATGATGTGTGAAGTCCGGTAACACGCACCGGGCCGGCGAGCCGGGCAATGGCCTCCACCCCTCCCATTGTCGGAGGAGACCTAGTTGCAACAACTACAACATGGGTCGTAGTCACGATGATGATGTTGTACTGCTTTAGCTACTGTTCGCTAGATCCATATCTCTGGCTCGTGTGACTCGATAAGGTTAAATCGCAACCCATGAGCGGTCGAGCGAGTGGCGCCTGTGTCTTCGTTACTAAGTCTAGAGCGAATTCCGTCACGCCGTTTCAGCACGGGTTGGTTGGTGGGGCGTTGCAGACGGATAAAAACCAACCCATCATGGATAAGTACCGTCAGTATTAAATAGTTAAAAGATTTCCGACCCAACAATCAGTTTTCCAATTACTTTGTTCATCACGGCGCCCCACATGGAGCGTAGGTTCGTTTGGGAGTCAAAGATGAACGGACCCTATTGTAATTTATATGACAAATAAACGTTTTCACTCATCTTGATTTATTGTGACGTCTTCCTATTTCTCCGTGTCATCAGCGCATCCTAATGCGAGGGTTCGAGTATTGACTATTGTTATTGTGTTCACGATCAGACTCCGAGAAGACTGTCCCTACGCAACGGCGCAGAGAAACGCAATCTAAGCGAGGAAGAAGAAGAAGTGAGGACCGAGAGCGCCGAGGACGTCGCGTTCATGACGCAGTTGAGGACATTCTACGTACGCAGCGAACGGGCGCAATCGCTCAGAGGGATACCGCATTGTGAGTACTAGCGGTCGCAGTTAATAGCATCAATAGTTACTTTCAGGAAAGTCAAAGTTATTCAATTAGTATTAAACTACTTTGCACCAACCAGTGTACATATAATTAGTACTCATTAACACAAACTTACTGTACAGTTATATTGATATATTCAAATGTCGTAAAAAAATATTTCATAAACAATGATTGATCTATAGCTATATATACATAAAACAATTAGTTACAATTTTATTATTATGTACATGGACGATGTATGAGAGAAATATTATTTAGGGGTCTTTATTAGCGCAATAGAACACAAAACAATAGTTGTTAGAATTTTGTATGTTTGTATGTGCAATCTCAGAAACAACCTAGCCGATTCCGTTGCGGGTTGCACTAATGAATCTCAGTTAGCATCAATTAATATTCAAAGTTCGTTTCATTGCAATCCGTCCATTAGTAAAAAAGTTGTGAGTCAATTGTTATTTGTAATTCATAGAACGAGAAAAACCTAGTATTACGACAATGCAGGTGCTATTTCTATGCGTGAGGCGGAGTTTTGTTGAAGCGAAGCGATGGCGGTAGCTAGTCGTTAATACAATTTAAAAAATATATCTGTACATGGAACATTCTTTGGAATTTTCGTCTCCGTCTTACACACGTACACTTGTACTCTTGGTACACTTGTGACTCACGTTAGCTGACCCCCTATGAGTAGAACAACCAAACTAGACGAATCACTAGTCCTTCAGTATTTGATACTTCTTAGAGATTTAGACAAGCACATTAATATATCACTGAACAACGCATAATGGTTACCGATGGACGTGTCACTTCGACGGTTGTTGGGTCGGACGCTTACTGGTCGACGTGCACGAGTTGTTGAGAAGGTGTCATAACGCTGACGTGATGGAGATGCACACCTGAGAACTCTGTATCACGTTTACAAAGGTGTGTGAAATCTAACAACATTCACTTGTCCAGTGCGGCGGATTATGGCCTTAAAATCATCATGACGGGAGACTCGAGCCCAGCGGCGGGACAATTAGGGGTTGTATTGATGTTGATGATCCGGTGCAATTATTCCAAGTGAAGCGGGGGTTGGTCAATAGGGTTATATTGTGTATTCCAGTGTCGCTGCGCGCGTTGTACGCGGGCGTGGTGTCACGCGGCGGGTATGAGGCGGTGTGTCGACGGAAATTGTGGCGCGTGCTGCACGCCGACCAGCCGGCGCGCACCAGGAGACTCTACGAGAAGTGAGTGCACACACACAGACACCTGTCACAGTTCAACTACTAACGAATCCGAAACACGTTAGTAGATGTTCATGACATACCAGGCACGCATAGAACTTTATCATATGCCTCGTGGGGTTTAAACTGGTCGGTACAACCAACAAGCAGACGAAGTTGGGAATTCAAGATGGATGGAGGGCCCCTTATTATAATCGTCTACAAATCTATTGTGCAAAATTAAGCTACTGCCAATTTTACAACGCCTATTCTATTCCATTGCGTGCATATAATGATAATATTTTTTGACGTCACCTTTCATGTGCTATCTTTCAGCCCCAAATCTATATTTCCAGATATCTCCTTCCTTTCGAGAACCATGAGCGGCGCAACGGCTCCAAGCTGTACAAACTGAACGGCCTCCACGAGCCCACCACAATAGCCACCATTGACGTCACCGACTCCCCCCTTCGCGAAGCGCCCCCCGGAGGCACCGAACCCCCCACGGAGAAACGACTAAGAACCCCCTCGCCGGAATGCAAGGAGTACAAGGACTTCAAGTACAAAGACGAGAAGATCGTAGACAACGAAACGGGGGAGGTGAGTACTATCAAAAGTGGTGCACTCCAGTGTAAGGGAACAGTAAAAATAAACAAGTACAGTGGACACTTAAACGACGAGCTCGCTGCAATTAATATCCCACATTTTTTTAACACGATTTCGTTTTTCCAAAACATATGTATTAATCAAAGTGTGTCGTATGTACACTGTTTCTCAGGACCCTCTGTCTGACCCTGATCGGTTGAGATCGGTTCTAACGCCGAGACCGCAGATCAGTACAACACGTGACCGATGTGTTTGCAGGTGACGAGTAAAGACGAGCTAAACATCACATCGAAGCCCGCCGAAGAGTTGAATAGGGAGTTCCTCGACTCCTTGCCGAAGGAACCTGTCAAGATAACTGTCAAACCGGTATGTAGTCTACTGATAAATTATATTTCAGGCGTTCGAGAGATATAAATAATAAAATATATTGCTAGTGACTGCCCTCGCTTCACTTCAGAGAACTTACATTTAGAAAATGAACTCGTATTATATTAGAAATGGGTTCCTCTTTCTTTGAATTTACTATGTTTAAAAGGGATCGAGTCCGAGTTATCGGTGCATAAAGAAAAATAATGACAAAAATTGATTTTAAATATTGTATGCAAATGTCTCCTTATGGACAAGTTGGTACCTACATTATTGTAATATTTGTATTAACAATTCTAAATGGCCTTAATGAAGTAAGTCTCTGGATGAACGTCGTTCCAAAATCCGCGCTGTAGTCACATATTAAGTCTCCGGTTCTAATCCAACTTGCAGGTGGAGCAGCTCCTGGACCCGCGCTTCGACAAGAGCTCGATCGCGAAGATATTCCAGGACAACAGCGCGCTGGTCTCCGAGCTGGCGGCCGAGCACCGCGTGGCGGAGCCCGCGCGCGTCCTCGACGAGCTCGGCGGCCGCTGCCTCAGCGACACCAGCGCCGCCTTTCTCAACGAGCTGGCGCGACGCCTCAACTTAGGTAACCGACACCACGGTGGACGTTAAAGTACACACTGACTTATAGATGTTGGCACCGTTAGCTTGTTACGTTATGTAAATTGTTGTTTCAATTAATTATTATTATTTTGCGTTGCAGGTAATTCAGAGCCTGTCCCGCGTGAGCCTCCACCCCCCAGTGCGGCATCCACCGCGCTCAGCAGTCTGTCATCTCTGGGGGATAAGTACGCTGTCAACGGCCACGCCGCGCCCCCCGCGGAACAGGTACGGGACTTGAAAACAATTCAGACATATGGTACGTCTATTGTTACAAATATAGGTATTTGTGAACAATTTATGTGCGTTGTGCACATAACACTTTTTACGTAATAGACATTTACTTAACATATATACAAATTTAATTTTATATATTATGTATAATTAACATGTAACACTGTGAACTTCTTTTTGACCTATTTGTCAACTGATTTTCTTTATTACTTTTTCTTTGGAAACTGAAATTTATATTTTAGTCGTATTTCAACTACTCGCCGAACCATAGTTTATAATTTTTATAAATATAAAGAGATAGAAAGAGATGACAGTTCATTTGCTGTATTAAATATGATAGAAAAGCACTATGACTTATTTGTACCGGGTGGGGCTTTCTACCTAAGTGTGGTAAGTATTTAAGTTTGATTGTCCGTCTGTCTGTCCACAGAAAGTGCGTCCCGGTAAAAGTTCGTTGCGTGCGGTGCGCGTTAAACCGACACGCACGCCTCTTACGGCCAGTTCTAATACACGTAAGTAACACCGAATTCGTCATATTAGTTTTATCACATATAGTTGTCCTATATAGTTGTCCCATATAGTTCCATCCCATATAGTTGTCCCATATAGTTCCATCCCATATAGTTGTCCCATATAGTT
>DWPT01007204.1:0-10951 GCA_018251895.1 Agathymus mariae mariae | reverse complement strand
ACTTGAAGTTCCGATCACGCCCCCATACAACAGTTGTAGTGCTTTACTTGAAGTTCCTATCATAATTTTATACAATAGTCGCAGTAATTTACTTATAGTTTCAATTATGTTATACATATAACTATTAGTTAATTGTAATGGAAAAATATTCCTGTATGCTTCGATGAAATAATTGAAACGCATTACTAGATATTATTATTTTCTGAATATTATTTTGTTGAACAGTTGATTTATTTCTCGACATTTAGGACCAGTGACCCTTCACGAAACAACTCAATCAATGTCGCCAGCAGCAGTCACCCACCCAACGACTGACCGCGCCGGCAGTTGCTGTAATCAGTCGAGCATTTAAGACCGACAAGTCGGTCGGGGTTGAGAGCACGCGCTCTGTCTACCCGCAGAATAAGACGAGTTTTTGTTTTTGCCACTCTCTCTCTCTCTCTCTTTCACTATGTCTCTTTATTTCTGAGTGTGGTATTATACAAAAACTCACACGCAACTTCATCCAGAGCAGTGATCACGAGTGCGGAAGCCTTCTTCTCCTTCATCTTCTCCAGAAGTTCGTTGATCTTCTGCCCTGCTGTTTTACCTGTCGAATTAAAATTATCTTTTTGACGGACATCAAACATGGAGAATGTTCTATATTAGCGTGTGTGTACTAAGCTCCTTTGCTTATGCGTATGGCTTTTATCAATAGGGAAAAATAAAACAAATTTTATTATTTTTTAATATACTGACGAAAATATTCCTGCCGAAGACTCGAATAGAAATGACAGTTAATTATGGTTGAGCAGCGAAATCTACTTGTCAAGTCCGAATGCCATCTCATCTCTCACTCTTACAAACATCGTCTCGCTCGAAACAGGGACGGAAGTATTTTAAACAAACGCTTTTGATTACACATACACTAAAGAAATACTCAATTATCCAGGGATAAATTTGCAATGCATTCGACAATGTAAAAAAAAATATTTTCACATGTAAATATTTCTTTCGGCTCGTTTTCCCTTACAATTTAGGATAATTTTTTTAAGCTTCAAATATGTTTTTTTATAGATGTGTAAGTGTAAGATTTAGCTTCAAGGAATTCGGCAAATATGGCATATCGTCGAACAATTCCAACTGACATAAGCGGGGTTTTCAATTTGGGTTATATATTAAAGTGCATTATATGTCGATAAATATGACTATTTAAGTACACTTTTTTTATGTAAATAGCCGACAAACTCGTAGACGAGCCACCCGATGGTAAGCGGTCATCATCGCCCATGGACATCAGCAAGACCAAAGGTATCACTGATGCGTTGTCGGCCAGGAATTGAGTACTTGAGGAAAGATAATATTACTAGTTTACTGATAATATAATCCTCACACGAAGCCCTACCACCGAGCAGGCTGGCTTCTGTCGCCTCTTGCGACACCCTGTTCTGCCGGCGTGGGCTTGGGGGCAGTATTCCATGCCGCCCCAATACGGCATAAGTGCCGGTAACCAATCCCCAAACACACTATGTTTTTGAATCGTAAAACCGCTGTTCCCTCTACTATAGTGTATTGTTTCGACCAGCGGTAAAATAAGCATAGTTTAATGAAGCCGGCCTTAAGTGAGTCTCTAGAATGTCACTGTACTCAATGTCGGAACTCACCCGTATAGTTGAGTGGTAGCGGAATGATTTCATGGTGAGGCCTGGCCGGCAGCTTGCCCTCCATTTGAAGCCTGATCTCATCCACCAGGTTCTTTTGGACGGCCACCAATTGAATTTTAGCATTAGTCAATGCCATCTGAAAAATCGCTGGAGCTAAGTTTCGTGAATACTTCGCCGACAGTAAACATTTTAACTGTAACGGGTACTTACGATTTTAGTATTTTACACGAATAATGATTCAGTTACATCGATCAAGTTCCAAATTCAATATGCGAAGATGTCGTAGGCGTCAATAAAAGTGAAACGAAAGATGACAAGCTCATCTGTCATTAGTGTCGACAGGTTGACGTAGACGTGACAGCTGTCAAGAGTTTTTTTTCCCGCCATCGCAGTTTCACCGAAGCTGATCCGAATTTTATGCTAACATTGCAAAGAGAGAATGCGAAGTTTCGTGAGTTTCTACACATGCCAAAAGTAACCTTCGGAATCACGGCACCTTTTTTAAAAATTATTTTACCATTTTGAAGGTAGATGAAAATATAAAAACTTTTTCATTCTGAAAGAAGTCGGGGCAGGCCACTAGTATCCGTATAATATACAAAAATCGGGACTATCAGTTACATTTAAAAAAACTTGTCACACTCGCTGGCTTGGCGAACATTGTTCTATCACATTGTTGACCACACAAATATGTTATGTAGCATAAACGCCATCTGTTATCACACAATGGAAGCACAGTAAGGGACTATGAATAGGATTACCTGTAAAGGCGTCCACTCCTCTCTGCTCATTAACCGAGGATCAGCTCCCACCGCTGCCCCTTTCTCCAGATTGCTGGTCAACCATTTATCCAAAGTCGGAGTATCGGGCAAGGCTGTAACAAGACCCTCAAACAACTCCGATTAAAAGATTTAACCGATTTTTTAAAAACTCATTCATTTGGATAACGTGAACACTGAATATTTTAATCATTATTCATAAAAAAAGGATGAATAACAGTCAATAAGCGTTTTAATTTAGTCCATTACCTCGTATACGAAATTTCCATGAATGAAAACGATTGTAGGTAAAAGCGTATGATTGCGTTGTATTCAAGTTTAACTTTAATAAATTACAGGTGTGTGTAGAATTCAAACCCGGCTTCTCTGTGCATGTAACCAAGATTCAACCCGCTACGTTTAAAGCAATCATGATATACAGTACACTAGCCTAATCTGAACACAGAGGCTGTTAATTTCCCAGGAGTTCCCTGGAATACCTTTCAACCAGTTCCAATAAGAATAGAAGAACCACTTACACTGCTTCATAAGCGTCCACACCGCCGGGTCCGTTTGCTTCGCAAACTGCGTGTAGTATCTTCCATCGGTCCAGACCAGAGCACGATCTACTGCAACCACTGCGGTGCCAGCGGAACCTGTGAATCCCGTCAGCCATTCGCGGCGCGCGTCCACGGGCGCTATGTATTCCGACTGGAAGGTAAATAATGACATTTTTCCCGACACTATTATGTGAATGGTTGGCAAACGAGGAAACGTGGTGAAAGTGGTCACCATCAAAGCACATTCAGAACATTGTTTGCTGGTTGAGAAAGAAGAAACCACATTTTTTTGTTATCAGGAAGAAATCTTCAAAGAAATGTTTGAAGTCAACTTACATTGTGCGCATCTGACGTGGGCACGATGTAAGCAGCCAGTGGGGTCGGCTGGCCGGCCATCAGCGCTCGAAGCGCTGTGAGCCGCTGCAGCGACATTCTATCAGCTGTAAATACGGGGGTCATGTAGCATTCTTTTATTAACACAAACCCCGTACCCTCCACAGATAAGTAAGGTCACCAACTCCGACAGATACGAAATCATTAAAAAATATATATATATATATGAAGAAACAAGAAGCTTTTTAAACAACGTTTATGTATGAGTGATTATTTTCAATATTCAAAGTTGAATATCACACATCTTAAAAAAACCTTAAAATATGAAATCACTCGAAAATGGTTGACAATTGGATTGGGGTCATAAGAGACAATTTGGTAGCAAATGACCTCACCTACATACGCCTACGGGATTGCCAACATATATATCCATTCACCCTGTATATATACACAGTATGTGTTAAGTAATAATAAATAATAGATAAAATATACACACACACAGGCTTACACAAATTTACATGGAGAGATCCCTATCTATGTAAATAACCCCATTTGGTTAGGTAAAAGGATTTTTATTTTTTTTACATCATACGTGGCTAATAATCAAGGTTACAAATATCATCACGTACCTCTAAAAAACTTCCCGTCCACAGTATCACATTTGACACCACAGGCGATGGATGTACTAAAAATAACCATAGAGAATATAAATTAACCAAATCAAATATCAATACTTAATCAATTTTTAAAAGTAATACACAAATGGCAGTCACAAATAATTATAGTTTTAATAAAAAAATGGCTTATAGTCCCGTATGCACCGGATCTTCTTACAGGGAAAACACTGCGGATTTTTTAGAAGGTAAAAAAAAATTATAATTGATATTTTATTCATGCTACCTATTTATCAATAGTAAGAGTAAATATATCACTGGTGCGTTGTCGGCCAGGAGATAAGAAAGTAAGTCTGAAAGTACTGGCTCTCCAGCCCCCACCAGCCGGAACACGACGAGTCGTTTGGCGGCCGACTCGAGCAGGAAGGCGGTAGCTAGGTAGACAGACTTCACGGAAAGACAAATAATACCAGTAATAATATTAATGACTCAATAATAATACAGATAATACAATCCTTACGCGAAGCCCTACCACCAAGCAGGCTCTGTCGTCTCTTACAACATCCTATTCTGCCAACATTGCCAGCACATTACGGCCAAAAGTTTACGTAGTCCTGTTTATTGTTTGCACACCACAGAACGTACGACCGAGAAGAACGAAGCAACGGGCGGCCTCATAGCTACATACCGATTACTTACAGACAACCTATTAAGGTACAGGAGCATTGAATGACAGAGGAGGACACAGATGCAACTAAGATAAAAAAGTTGTGTGTTGAGGTCCGACTCGCGACTGGAGTTTATTCCTTAAGTACAAGTCTTTGAGTAATACATCCAATGTGCCGCAACGCGAAGTGACCGCTCGGCGTTTTTTGAATATTCGCACTAAAATATTACTAAACAACAATTTACTAGAGGTCGTATAGCAGTATCCTAGTTTATTTTTATTTTAGAGACACCCACGTGACTTCTTGCACTATTTTCATAACATTTTGTTTGTCTTTACAATTTCGTCCACTTTTTTTTTACTAGCTACTAACAGTTTATCGATTCAAGGTCTTACACCTATCCAAAACTCAGTAAAAAAAAAATCAAAATTAAAAAAAAAGTTATTTTTTATTTCATAACATTTCCGCAACGTAACCAATGAATCACTGTTTTTTTTTTATACTTTAATTCATTTTTCTTGTTCTTTTATTTTCATTAATAATTGGCCAGTTAATTGCCGACTTCAGTACCTTTAAAGGTCTGAACTCTTTGCTACCGACTATGAGTTCCACTGGTCAGCAGTTTGTGTTTCGGGCACGCTTGAGGTAGGTACAAACATTGTTCAGAGATTTTGTATGGGACATCACGTGATTTAGTAATATTTATACTAATAATAAAATTCTAACTGATCACTTTCTGTACATGAACGATATCGGGATAAAATATTGTTAGCGGCCTTCATTAACGCAATAGAGCACGAAACAGTAGTTGTTAGAACTTTTTGTCTGTTTGTCTGTGCGATTGTTCCCGGTAAACTCAGAAACGGCTTAACCGATTTCGTTCTGGTTTACACTAATGTATTGCAATAAGCGTCACTTAATACTTAAAGTGTGTTTCACTGCAATCCGTCCATAAATAAAAAGGGCACTTTGCTAGTTGTGAATAAGAATGATGTTCATAGGGCATTTTTCGAGATTCGTAAAAAAAAAAGAAGATATATATATATATATATTTTTTCTTTAGTTACAAAACCATACCAATACTAAAACTTGCCATAGTAAATCCTGTACATCGAATATTTTTTTGGAAATTTAAATATAAATAGGCTTTAATCGATATAAAGGTCTAAACATGTTTTCTTTGGATTTTTGTCTGTCTGTCTGTGCACATACATATAACGATAAACAGCTGAACAAATTTAAATGATACTTGGCATATTAATAGATCATATTACGGGTCATAGTTAAGGATACTTTTAAACCCCGAAAATGGGTACACTCGCGGAATACCCCGCTGACAAGCAAGGGCCCGCTTTTATTACATCTGCACGTACTTTGAAGCCCACAGAAAACAAAATGACGTTCCAATGGCTGACACAAAGTTTGTTAAAGGAACCTGTGCATTAACATATAATTATGTACAGTAATATTTTCATATTTCAAGCTACACTAACACAACGGCGACATTTCCCACAAACTGTTCTATTATAACAACAATCTATTTACAGCTCACTGCGTGTCACGGGCCATTGAAGATGTATCAAAGCTGCATGTCACGTAACAACCCATGTCACAGACCTAAACCAACGCACCTGTCATAAACATATAAATGGCTTACTTGTCAAATCCGCGCCGCCGCGCGAGCCTGTCAACATCACTACCATTCGGGGTAAATGTTTCCCGCTAATTCATATACGACTATAGACAATGAGAAATGACGCTTCTTTTTCACTATCACTATTGTACCTACCACAAGTAAGCGGACATCTCGTGGTCGATATGAACCGTGTTTGCAGAGTAAATCGTGTACAAGTAAATAATATCTCACCAAATTACCGAAATAGTGCTTTTATCTTTACCGTAACGAACCCATACACTAAACGGTACGGGGAAATCATTTTGAATTTATTTATCCAATAGCGATCCGTACCGACTTCGATCGGATCTAAAAATTATCTATCTCAGTGGGTATTACTAGTAGGCCATTCTAATAATTAGATAGTATCTATTCAAAAGTGAATAACAATTAATGATAGCCTAGTAGTGTCAACGTAGGTCTTCCGCACGGAAGCAACACGACGAGGAAACCCGCACATCTGATACATTACATTACATTACGTACATGCAATGGCATCATAACTTCCAACCTTTCCGTTGAGTCTTCCAATTTTTTTTTATGGTAAAACATCTTTAATGACGTTATAATTTGACACTCGATAAAACGAAAAAGCGACAGTAAAAAGAGACAAAAGCATACACATGCAGGGTTTAGTATTCCAGAGAAAGAGACAGAATTAATTATTCAGTGTTTCCTATCACTCGGTCTCCTCTATGCGATGCTGCGTATCCTCCCCATTTTTGTCAATAAAGCGGTGTGCTTGTGTGCGCCAGTACATTACAGATTCGAACTGACAGGGAAGGCGTCGTATAGTGAGTATAGTATCTATACTGCACTGTTTATTACTTGTTCTAGTCTGAGTGTTCTACGTGGATATGTTTGTAAGTGTGTTAGTACATGTGTGTGCACTTACGTTTTACGAAGCCTTGGCAATCGTCGTTTACTTTCACGTGTATTAATTATGTGAATATTTTTTCATATTAATAAAAAAATATTTTCGGAGCCTGTCGCAAACTTCATCATCTCGAAATGCAGACGCCCGCAAGTTTCACTTCTACCTTGGCTGATCTGCACACACACCTTCATTCATCAACCTATTTACCGATTTATTACGAACACAATAACTCAGCGAAATGATCCTACAGTAATATTGTAATATAATACGAATTTAATGCCTACTATCATTATTTACTAATTAACCCGGACTAGAATCACGACGTACGCGTAGTTAATCATATATAAATAAATAATGCCTCATTAGAACTTGCTTGTCTCACTTGTTGCTTCTCTAACGAATCCCCAGGAATCCCCAGACCAAAGGTAACGAAGATATGTTTTTTATAATAATGATATTAATAAATAATATATAAATCTGTATTTATTTTTGATTACCAACCTTATCTACCCATAGTGCAGTTAGTTCAATCCCGATGGTACTGGAGCTTGATATGGTTCTTTGAAGATCGACTACCCGCCATTGCTTCTAAAATCAACTGTAAAATTTTTATCGTATTTCGGTCAGTGTCGTAGAACCAGTAATAATAGGTCCTCACCTTCTTATTAGCCAACAATGCCGACATACCTTTAATGTTACAGATGTCCATGGCGACGGTGATCACCAACTTTGAAGTGGATCATCTGCTCCTTATTTTAATAATATACGCACGTGTACCCAACAATACTATATAACGTACTCTATCCCACTCTCTCGCAGGCCGAATCCTATAGACGTATGTGTTTGTTTCTTTTTAGTAACGCTTTTTCGTTTATCGTGTCTTAGTCTAGAATAGATAGATAGACATGGAGAGGATACCCTCCTCCACTGCCACCCTAGTCAAAACAATATAAATGTTATTAGAAGTCGAACCTATTTTTTTTTAAATTCAAATAAACACACGTAAACGAATTCAAACAAAAACACCGTTACTTGATATAGAAACCAATTGTTTCCCAGATTGGCATGGCATTAAAATCTGCATCGAAATTTGGCAAATAATTCATATCATATATACGATATTAACAAACAACTTGAAGTATACGAATCTAGTACGAGCACCTCGATTGACAAGCTTGCTAAATTTACTTCGAAACTGCGTACCTTGCAAAAATATAACAAAACACTCATCCAAATAATTAATTAATTACAAATAATAACAAAAAAATCATCCAAATCAACTTAACATAAGTATAGCTAAAAGCGTGCAATATACTCACATTGAAAACATGTAACGAATAATTAAAAACCGCATTTTGCACAACCCGCATTGACAATACCTTGGCAGTTCTACTAAAAAAATATATACAATGTTGCTAACAAAAAAAAAAATCGGCATTGGTAATCAGAGATAATAAAAAAAAAATACAGAAAATATTGACCAACTGCTCTACACAGATACAAAACGCAACTGACATTTTCTCTGATCTAATCTAGCTGGTACTGAGATGCTATAGACTCACGTATAACTTAGACATAACTAAATATATTTTTTTTAAATTATAAATCTGACATGTATTCTTGCCATGTCACTGTGGGCGAAACAACAATATTCATTCATTTATTATTCTTCAAAAATACGCAATTGTTTCTAGTCAACGTGTAAAGTTTAAAAGGGGTAGCGTATAAAATCAAACAATTTATATCATCTTTGTAATTCATTATTCTCTCAACGCTGGGCTCTAGTTTCCTCTTATAATTGTAGAGTTAAGGCTGATCCTTACCAATTAATTCCTTAATTGAGCACGACCATCAGCAAATACGTTGGTCATGTGCAGATTACCACACACTTGCCAGAACATGTTGGGGAGTATAAGTTTCTATCGGCTTCCAAAGATAATATTACATTAAATAAGAAACCGTTACAAAAAAATAATTGGACATAGACAAACAGTTGAAATTTTTAATGGGAGCACCGAGGACATTGTGAAGACAACGTAATACAGAATAGGATAGGGTATGAATCGGAATATATATAGGACGCGTTAAAGCATAGCTTATAGGTAGCGAATAAGGATATTATGGTATAGATGAATGTATAAATGACAAGGACGTCTGGAAATAACAGCGCCGCAAGTGATTCCGCGCAAGTTTAAACTTACTCTGTAATTACCATGTGCTGTTTTAATAGATGTGCTGAGGAGTTCCTTTCATTGTTTCTTCTCCTCAATTTCAATGCACCTTTTAGAAACGGTAGTAGAAGCAACGCATTTAAGTATATTGTACATATACACGATATTTTTTGCATCTACTACCGTTCCGAAGTTACTTCAATATTTCAAAAGGAATATCCAAAGACACTCCTCATTCCATCAGTTAAACCAGGGGTACCCAGTGGCCGATGTCGAACCCTTGCGATCATAATCGGTGTCCTAGGGGTCGGCGTAAACGGAAACTGTAATTGGGTTCGACGAAGTCTAAAAATCAATCCCTATTAATTAACACAAGTTCTTATTTGCAACTTTCCAGATACTGTATAAGTCGTGTTACATGTTTTGCGTTATAGGCTTCTGTAAGTTAGTGGTGTCGTAGTCCTGGTGGTGGATTTTTGAAGTAATTTAGCTATGGTGGTCTAAGGTGTCACTTCGTTTTGGAAAAGGTGTCTCTTACCCAATATAGTTTGGATATCCCTGATTTAAACCAACTATCACATAATTACAGTTTCATAACCCACGCAGAATCCATTACAACTCTGTAGATCCCAAGCGTCTTTGTCACATATATTCATCTATACCAAATCGCGATTGGCACGACAATCGGGCTTTATACAACGCCATTTCTAACTGTACTTAACTCTACGATCCGACATCGTCCACAAAGGAGCTATTGCAAAATGGTCCCAATTTAATTCATATTTCGCCGCCATTTATGTCACAGTCATTTCAATACCTATTTATCTACTTCGCAGATACGCGTTAGTGTTATAAATCTTCGACAAACAAGATAAATGCCGGGTACAATAGTTAGAATAATGTTTTTATTTTTATGCGATCAATTATACTAATAATAAAATTCTAACTGATCGCTTTCTGTACATGAACGATATATGAGAAAAAAACATTATTACCTACCTACGGGCCTTTATTGACGCTATAGAACCCAAAATAACAGTTAGAATTTTTTCTGTGCGTTTGTTCTCGCTAATCTCAGATACAGTTTAACCGATTCCGTTCTGGTTTACACTAATGTATTGCAGTAAGAGTCACTCAATTTAAAGTTTGTTTCATTGCGATCCGTCCGTAAATAATATTGTAATCTGCAAATCATAGCACAAGAAAAACCTAGTCGTACAACAGTGCAGGTGCTATTTCTAAGCGTAAGGTGCAGTTTGTCTAAAGCGAGGGCTGTTTGGTAGAATATATGTTCCTACATCATTTCATAAGAAAAACTCTGTAAATACACTAATGCACGTCATTATTAACTTCTACTCTTCATCGAGGAGACGAAACGGCGAAAGCAACTCCTCAGCACATCTTTAAACAACACATGGTAATTACAAAGTAAGTTTAAGCCTGTGCGGAACCGGTTCCGACACTGATACATCCAGGAGTCCTTGTCGTTGATACATTCGTCTATACCAGTGATTCCCAAAGTGGTCTATATCGACCCCTAGGAGTCTATGACAACCTGCGAGGGGTCTACGTCAACGAAAAAACATTTGGGGGTCCATGAAATGAAAATGGGGGTCCACGATAGTGGATCTCAACACATACACTGATAGTAC
>DWPT01007203.1:0-10952 GCA_018251895.1 Agathymus mariae mariae | reverse complement strand
GAAGAACCCTTGTTTATGTTTCTGAAATAAGTTCTTTGTGAATATGCTCATCAGTTTTAACAATTAGTATTAATATGATCACTTTATTGACGCGATGTCTGGTGTACTGATTTCTATTTGCTGTACGCAGACACCTAACGGTCAATACCGAAATAGTCTCGTTTATTTCACCGACATACCGACCTAACTATTGCAAACTTATTCTCGCATATTAGGTACATATTGTGATATCTGCCAGTAAATCACTAAGACGGTGAAACTTCCATTGCTTACAAAATATAATAACATATTATTGTTATGTGTGTTCAGTAGGTGACATCTATGAATATATGAGTACTTGAGTCAAATAATTGTTACTTTAAAAGCTGCTTATGTTTACACCTTTGACCATAGAATTGTGAATGATTCAATAAACGAGTAATTAGAACACGTTTCGACGTGTTTACGCTGTGTACACACACAAGTAGGTGCGTGAGTGTGATGTGTAATGAGCAAGGAAAGTGAATTTGAAAAATATTGCGTGTTAGAGAGACACATGATCGATTCCATAATGGATCTGTTACCAAAAAAGTAAAACCTTAGAGATACCTAAAAAGGATAGATCTGTATTAACATTTGCCTGGCATTTACAGGTATGAATCACTTTTTCTTTGGCACTATTGTTCCACTGTCTAAAAACCGATCGTACTGAACTTTTTATTAAGTTTTAAAATTATGTGCGTTCGAACAAGCGTAGGATTTACTTATACAATGAAACATAAATGTCATGTAGAGTTGGGGGTACTCACAAATGTTTTCTTTCTTGGCCCTCAGAAATTGCAACGCTTCTGTGACAAGCCGTAAATACTAGTGTAGCCATAATTAAGATTGTTCACGTAAGTTCGTGGGTACGCATACGCTAATATATCCTATACAACCTATCTATCTATACTAATAATAAATATCTAACTGATTGCTTTCTGTACATAACCGATATATGAGAAAAAAACATAATTAAGAGCCTTTATTTACGCAATAGAACTCAAAACAATAGTTGTTAGAATATTTGTCTGCGCGTTTGTTCACGCTAATCTCAGAAAGCGATTTCGTTCTGGTGTTCACTAATGTATTGCAGTAAGCGTCACTTAGTACTTAAAATAAACAAAAATGGAGATGCTTAATGATGGAGATGGTAGAGATGGTAGTTTTTCCGAAGCGAGGCCAGGGCATTTGCTAGTCTATAATATAATATAAGTTATACAACCTACCTACGCCTACGTAATCTTCATCGGTACGCAGATAGTACATAGATATGTATGCTACGCGATGTATCCTTTATGTGCATACAAAATATAAATATACAAGTGGATACTAGCAAACGCGCGCATATTTCACATGCGAAGATATTTCTATAATTTCAAGTTTTGTTTTTAACACATTTTTATTCATTTCTATCTCTCCAACAATATTTAAATATTAACATGGTTTAACAAAACGCTCATGAATAATAATTAATAAGATGATATGAATAATAATTAATGAATGAAATTACAAAACCTGATAATAGTTGAACTAATGAAAACGCATTAAATGATAGATGATATAACCTACGAACTATAGAAAACCACGGTAATATTATTCGAGCGCCTCACACGTGGAAAGGAAGAAAATAATATATATATATATATATATAAGGAAGAAATATCTAAAATATTTTTTTTATCACTACCGGAAGATCTTTGATATAATAATATTATTTAGCTTATCATTTGCGCAATCAGATGTTTTTCCCACGTACTCATTTTCATCAAATCAAATAAGAAAGATGTTTGTAAGTTATAAAAGGACGTACAGACTAACAGGTAGAGAAAACTTTGGAAAATGGTATTATTTCGATCAGTTAGTCATAAAACAAATATTTATCACAAAGTATGGTAAAAAAATTCAATGAACAGACAGAGCCTACATATTTATATAGTAGTAAACATTTTTAACGTTACAACGGTATAACAATTTAACTGTTAACGATTTAATCAGTACCGGCGTGATATAACTATAGCTAGCACCTACACAATGCAGTGATGAGTTTTTGGCGTTACTTCATTGTTTTGCAGTAATTTTATGATTAAACTAGAGGACCCGACAGACGTTGTCCTGTACACACGTCTTTCTTTCGAAAATTTCCAATTTAAAATTTCAATTTTCCAAAAAACATTTTCCCGTGGACCAAGTTGTGAATCTAAACCATTCTCAAATCCCCTTGAACTCACAAAAAAAATCATCAAAATTGGTCCAGTCGTTTATGAGAAGTTCTGTGACATACACACGCACAGAATAAATATATATATAAAGATTAAGACTGTCTAGATGTGTGTAATAATATTTAGGTACAACGTAAAAGCATTATTGTTATAATATTGTTGTTATTGATGTATTTGTAGTTAGTAGCAGGGCATTTGTTTCAAAATATTTTTTTCAATAATAATGTGTTTTTCTAATATTAATTTGAGTTCGGGCGTATCAGTGGGATTTTTGTTCCATGTTTAATAAGCCACGAACAATAAGTAACAAACGTGTAAAATAAAATGGATATATCGTCTTTCAAAAACGATTGTTATATTTGTGATCATCGTAATAAGACCATCTGGAAATACGTTATATACGAAATATGTTCATTGATGGCTTAGAGTTAGTACCGACCACCACCCTCCTCTTCAACATATAAATTCTCACAAAGTTTCTCTCGACACATTCGGTACATAGTCTTCGAAGCGTACTATTCTATTGAGTGTATTAGAGTATCATTTGTGCTGTTATAATAGAGAAAAAATGGCAGTAAAGGTAAGGAGATTTTACCGCTATAGTAATTTGAATATTTTATAGATAAATATTTTATTTAGGGCAGGAACTATAAAATATCATCATAATTTTATTCGTATACATTTTTCACATGCATTTGATCAGAGACATTTGTTATTTATTATATTACTTATATTTATGTCTATTTTCATTAATAATTTTTATTGAACAACAAATGTACTTTACATGCTATCTTTAATAATTTTGTTATTAAATGAATCTGCATTAAATCTAAAGCTACATATTTTTTCTTAAAAAAATTGATATAAGACACTAATATTATGAAATATAAAGTTTCATAATGTATTTCTTGGCCTAAGTGAGTGAGAAATAATCTTTAATACTTCGGTACCGTTACAAATGCGTTGAAGGCTTTAATTTATATCACAGAATACGTCGATTTATGCGAGTGAACCACTTGAGAGGAAGACTCGATATAAACGTTATCTCTCCTTCAGTCGCGAGTAGATGTTAGCAACTTTTTAAGTTTTCGAAACTGGAATTCCAATCATAAAATGTATGCTATTCATAAATAATACAAGTAAGTTGTAATAAGGAAATAAACAATAATCTTAATTTTTTTATTATTTAGAAATATTTGTAACTATAATTATTATTTAAGCATTTATTATCAATAAGTCAATTGTTTTAAGCGTAAATCAAGTTCATTGTTTTACGTTAATGTTTATTTCACGAATTCAGAACAAGTATACGCAGACATGTATACAGGAGATTTATGGTATTCTAAAAGTAACCTTATATGTATTGTGTTACAGTTTTTATTGGTAGTGTCAGTCCTCGTATCCTGCGCTTACGCTCGCGTGTTTACGTTCGTGCGACCGTTGGATTTACAACCTGTTGGCACTACATACGCTCAACGTAAACTCGGCTTCGACTTCCACCACATATCTGACGACGAACACGTTGATTATTATGTGAGTATATATAATGTATATAGTTGGAGGGCAATTGTATTATTTCTGACCCGTAATGAAATCGTAAATTGCACGTAGCGCACCCGACTGCCAGACGATGATGATGAGGAGCCTAGGAGGCGACAAGCCAGGTCCTTTCAGTTGCAGAGCGCTAGATCACCACCCAGATTAATGTCAACCTAGATCTTAAGCTTGACCAGGAAGTGTTTTAATACGCGGTTTTAAAGTTACAAAACCAATTAAAAAGCGGGTTTTACGATTCCTTTTCGACTAGCAATGACGCTTTTGATACATCACATCTGTCTGTCTGACTAACTGTCACATGTCAGTTAGATAAATGTCTTCTTTTGGATAGTTCTTTACTTTATTTCTTTAATAAATCGGTCTCTTTATGATTTTAAAAATATGTACATCGCGGACATTATACTTACTTACTGTAATGTATGCATCGGTACGGTACACAACCGGTGGCTGTTCTAAGGTGTGAAATATCAAAGGCAGATTTTAAAAAAGTTTAGTAATTCAACTATCATTATAATTTTTCAATTTATATTTTTGTTATACTTAAATATTTTGTTACAAAAGAGAGGTACAAAATTATTACATTTTATCACGGTGATATAAAATCAAATCAAATTAATTAATAATGCAATACAATACACGTTGAATGTAAAAGTCAAAGCTTGTTTTATAACAAAAGGGCTGAACATGAGCAATTGTAATTCAGTAGTGAGAGATCTCAGCCTACTGTTATTTGAACCATCGATTCCGACCAGTTAACCTCTGTTTGTACTCGGATCATATTACACTGCGTCTCGACTCTCAGTGGTTCATATTACCTATTAATCATACTTTCGATTTTCGCTTTCGTTGTTATTGAGGCGACAAAGCTAGTAGTAATAGCTCACTTTATACTAAGATTGTTTACATTTGAATAAAAAAGTGTATTCTACCTTAAAATTTGCTAAGTTGTGTCCAATATTATTCAGTAATTTGCAAATCTTAATCTACTATTCTTACATGTCATATATACCAATGACATAATAGACAATGACTACCCCATTGTTCAGTTGATAGTAGCCCTAATGCCGAGCAGAGTCTGCTTATTTACTGGGTACAAATGTTCATAAATAAATAGGAATATTGCAATGACTCAATGAATATCGCTGTAAAGACTCGTCCTTGGGTCGAATTGGATATTAATATTAATCAAATCTATCAAATCTTTTTCAATTATCAAAAATTTATTTTAAAATCTTGTAGTTTTTCTTTTTCTATTGATGAAAATACATATTTACTTCATAATTTGGTTTCTGTTTTATAAATAAACTTACGCGTGTAATTTTTTACTTCTATCACTGTTGCAATAAAGTTCTTAAACAAGAGATGAAAATGTGAAAAAGACTTCTCAACGCATCTTTTAAACTACTGTATGAAAATTATTAATTTAGTTAATAACCTGTAGACCATCAGTATATATTAAACAGGTTGAAATAGAACAATATCAAAACCTACACCACAAACAAATGCACGAACAAATTAGTTGCACCGAAGATTTATCTGGCGTTGCCAGCCCAAAAGGAGTTGAAGGTTCTTAACTTGTTTTCCGACACTATAATCAACTGTAAAGAATATTTACCGTGAATTCTGGGAAGGTATCAGTTCGCCACCAGAGAGGTTTAAACGAATACAATTCACCTCGTACCAGTATTAGTAATAAAACTCTTAGATAACCTAAACGTAGTATAATTCTAGACATTACGGCATATTTCTAAACCGTATATTATAATTTCATTACATAATCATAATAAAATACAATTACATCATTAGTCGTAAGTAATCGTAAATATCTTTTGTTTTGTTTTTTATGTTATTTCGAGGAAATGAATATCTTCGATAGGCTGAGACGAAGTAAACTTAGTTGTTTAGCTCAGACGATGATTGTATTTTTGATTTTTCTTGCACTCCACCTAGTAGTTACAGCCATCATCAATGGATCTCCAAAGCAAAAGACCCGCTTACTACTGTAATACTTTAAAAATATTTCACACTTAATACTAAAAGTATTGTTTGAGCCAGAAGGTAAAATCCTACCGCCATACACTAGTACCTGATAAAGTTGTTGATTTTATCAGTGATTCTTCTTTTTATGATGTCGCATTTGTTTCAAATGTCATAAAATCACCACTTATCTATACTAATTTGTCGAATTACGTATGTAGGTACATGAAATAGGGTGTAATATATAGTTGAGTATATATATATATATATATACATTCTCTGGTCTTGGTGTAGAGTTCATAGAGTGTACTGATACTTCATTTTGGAAATCGCTGGGCTGTTCCATTGGTACTCACGCATGGGGTAATTTAAAAATCCTGACTATCCACGTCTTTTCTTCTAAAGTCAACCGTGCAATACTTTTAACCGTGGCGGTTGTAATTCTAAAGCCAGCAGACAGTGGTTTTACAATTTTCGTTCCGAGCAATAAGTCGTTTCAGAGTACAGTATAGATACTCGTATAGGAACAATTATAATCGCCTTAATTCATAGAACTGAAGTTCACATACGGATCGCACTTCCTGACCTGTTCCGCTGTTGACTTGTTCGTTACGTCTGCAAATGGTCTATTGCATAAGCGAAGGAGATTTTAATGTATCGTTTAGCTTTTTGTACCAGTTATAAACATATTATGTAGGTATCAGATACAGTAAATGGTGTAAGAATACTAAAAATAGCGGTGAGTAATAGAAATACAATAATCGTGAGTATTTTTTACTTTATACATAAATATTTTACACTGTGAAATATTATTGCAATCATAATTGCCTACGAATTATTTAGTTTTTTAGGTAGTCATTGTTCCAATTATACCCGATGGTGTAAAAACAAATATTTAGATATTAATTATAACTGTTATAAATACCCACACTTCATAAATACTCACAAAACCATTATACTATACCATTGTTACCGTATAATTGTAAGTTTAGAGTACTTACTGCGGTGGCGTATGAGTGAGTTACATAAGGCCAAAAATTAAGTATAGGGACTCCTGCGACTATATGAAATAAGTTTGTTTTTACTTTCAATCATTATTTCGAAAGTTATTATCAATAAAGTATTAAATGTTTAATTGTTATTTTCATTTTCGCTTTATTCTCTATACTTAAAATTGAAGTTGCGTAAGAGCACGTGCCTGCGGTTTCTCTTTAAACCGCGTTAGGCAGATTACAAACATGCGACTTTGTATCAGGAATAATGTGAACATCTGTTCCATAATATGGTACTTTGTTATATTACAGTAATTTGGAATTAGATGCGATGAGTAATGGGATACTTTTATCGTTGGCATGGCAATTTTATTTCACGTTACACCTCTACTTTTGATGTTGCTAAAATTAAAAATGTTTCATACAGCAAAATGTATACAATACAATGAACATATTTTAATAAATATAATTGTAAATTAGTATATTTTCAAACTTATATTATTTTTTCAATCACTTTAATCTTTTAATCTGTTAATTGGTCAAAAGAGTAGAGAGAAGAACAAAATGCTTAAACAAAAACTGTTTTTAGAAACAAAAAAAAATGGAATAAAAAAATGTTATTTAAGAACATGGGATATATTGAAGTTACGGCTCATAATGTCCTTCAGATCGATACAATTGAATGTAGCCGGCACATACCATGATATAAATATAACGCAAAACATAATAATGCATTAAACCGTCACAAAAGATCTATAAAATAGCTGCCTTACACAAAAATTCAGGACGCCGGGGAATGTACCGCTTGCAAGATGCATCATTAAGTCGATTACCTAATGGTAGTTTTATTCTATTACAGGCTTATCCGAAGTATGTGTTTAAGTATGGGGTGAACGACTTCCACACCGGCGACATCAAGACTCACCATGAGAGTCGCGACGGAGATGTCGTCAAAGGTATGAGAATGAGAAACAATAGGCGTATTCTCTTTGTGTGACCTTTTTTACTTTTACGTAATACAATGCGTGCATGTTTGGTTATTTTCATTCAGTTTTCTTGCTAAATTACACACTGTTGAATGTTGTGTACATTATATAAATGTGCACTTTGTTCTTGTACACGAGGTACGTTCATTATGTTACTAGGTACCTACATAAACCGTTTGAAATATGTTAATAATCGAATTGGGTGTAGCCATTCGGTTAAAATATTATTATTATTTTTTAAGATTAACTCTTTTGTTTGTTTGTTGACGCCTATTTATATTATAAAAGTCGTAGTTGAATAACAATTTTTATTATTGGACCGTAATTTGAAAATAAACTATTACGCAGATGATCTTTTACCATTAGGTGGCTTGTCTGCTTGGCTTATCATTTATGAAGTGAAATAATTAACATTAAAATTTAATAAATCAAGAATACAATTAATACAGTACAATAAATAGCAGTTTATTGTAAACTACGTGATGAACACGTCACGCATTTCTACAATAAATGATTTATCATTAACTAACGTTGTCGATACTACGAGTATCTGCGCTCAGATTAACACCCACTAAACACATATGCTCCTCAAAATAGGGGTTTAAAAAGGAAAAGTCATTATGTACCAGCTAGTCCAAGAGAGGTGCGAGGTGGACGAACATACAGAACAGGAAACAGGACGACAGGGGAAATAACAAACCTTTTATAGCTGATAATATTAATTTAATTATTCATTTGATATAACGATAAGTAATAAACAAATTCACATAATTCGTACATAAGGTTTATTTATGTTCTTTTTCATGAACCTACATAACATTCAACTGTCTCCGCTCAGCGTATAAATGAACCCAGCTTTATTAACCAACTAATGTTCTTTTGGCACCCAGTGATATTGACGGCTTCATTCTCTCCTTAATATGAAATTAATCCATTAACCACTAATATACATATGTATATATGTGTATATGTGTATGTTCGTGTGTGTGTGTGCGTGTGTGTTTAAATCAGCTATTTATAGACTAAGTTAATTCGGAATCCTGTGCCTTTCAAATGGAAAAAATAATTCAAATAGGTGCCGTGGTTCCGGAGATCACCCTCCGAATACACACAAACTTACAAAATTATTGAGGTTAAAATTTTGTATAAAGAATATTAAAGTAGGCAAAGTAGGTATTACATGTTATTTGCGTGCATATAGTATTATCGATTTAATTCCAGGCCAGTACACCGTAGTGGAGCCGGACGGTTCCATCCGCACAGTGGACTACACCGCTGATAAGCACAACGGGTTCAATGCCGTCGTTCACAAAACCGCACCCATCAGTCCCCACGAGGCTGCTCACCTGTGAAGCTTAATACCTGACAAGTCATTCAGAACATTAAGAATCACTTGAATCACATACGAAATGACAAATGTTAGTAGTAGAATTTGATCAGTCGGCTACCATTTATAAAGTTTATTTCTCATATATGTTTCTCAAATTGACGATTTTCACCGCAGCCATGGCTGAATATTCGTGACTCTATATAATTAGGTGTTTTGACAATAGTACATAATTGTAATTAATTGGTTTATGTTGACAAATTGTATTTTACATAAAGATAATCTAGCGCGAATGTAACATTAGTTTAGTTAACCTGATTGTCGTATAAATTATATATAATTGTTCTGAAGAGAAATTGTCGAGGATATTCACTTTGAAATATATGATAACGGAACGACAGTAGTGACAGAAACTATTATTTAAATATCTTTCAAAATGCATATAATGTTATAGATATGGAGTTTCGTAATGTTCAGAATTAATTAAAAATACATATATATTATACTATGATATAGATAGTTGGACAGAACGGAAGTTATAGAACTTATTAAGATGTTATTAGGTAGATAAAAGTGTTGTTAAATTAATAAGCCACAAATTATCGAATATTTAAGGTTATTTTCTAAGATCTCGGGGTATTTGGAGTTGGATTTTTTATTTATTGTTTTTGTTATTTTATTATTGTTATTTCCACGAGGTACCTGATCCTTTGTTTACTGATAAATTAATAGTTTTTTTAAGAAAATTGTTATATTTAGTTGTTAATTACTTTGTTGTTGCAATAATGTCAGTAAAATTTATTCTGAACGGTCTTAATGGTTCTTATTCCTCTCCACATGTTAATGAATCTTGAATTTCATGTTAGTTAATTTTTAAGGCAATTTACAAGATGTCTTGAAATAAAAGAGAGAAACATTTTGAAAACGTAAACTAATAAATACGATCGTAAAAATATTTTTAACTATTTTTTTTATCTATTGTTAACTAGTCCCGGCGCGGCTCCACCCGGTTGCGATCAGTTAATGAATAAAGTTTACATTTAGAGACGTTTTTTGTATTGAGATTTTCATACAAAAATGCGATTCAAACATTTCTGGCGGATATCCTAAAAAAATATTTTATACAAACTTTTATTGACAATAACAAACAACAAAAAAAATCAGTCAAGTCGGGCAAGCCGTTCTCCGGTTGTGATCTTTCATATATGCCGCAAGTGATTCTTAATTTATAAAAATGAATTAATTGTTTAATTAAATAATTGTCCTAAATTATAATATTTAGTACCAAGAAGTACTAATTTGTCTAATTATAGGTATGTCTCCTTTTAAACGGTTTCATTTGGTTTGCCCTGTTGGTTTGATTCAAATTTTGTTGACAGATTGATCTGATATTTGCTACACAACTTTAGTTCTGATGACAATACAAATTATTATATTTTTGTAATATTTTAAATGCAAGATGGCCTCCGTTACAAAACGACGGATTACATTTTTGTTACTTACTCAGTGGGTATCAAATGGAAGGGCTTGACTAGCAGAATAGAGTAGGGATGTTATATAGCTCTGAAATCCGATAACCGAAATAAAAATATATACGAAACCGTAACCGAATCCGATAAAAAAGTTTCGAATAATTACGGATAGGGGCAGAGTGTAAATGAATCACGTCATGCCAGGTTTCGCCAGCCAAGCGGATACATTAGCGGCGTCGTTCTCATTTTAGATAGTTTTTATTATTTCATGACTAAGGGTATTGTTTTATTATGTTGTTAAAATATCACATAATACCTACATAATAATAGTCAAACCTTGTAAAAACGTTTTATTATTTTTTCAAGTTGTAAATCATCTAATATTCATAAGCGAATTTATC